>BQNB010047812.1:0-42900 GCA_026074375.1 Tanacetum coccineum | reverse complement strand
GAAATCATTGCACTTAATAAACAAACCAACGTTCTAATCGGATTAATAATGGTTAATACAATTTTCTTATATAAGGTTCGACAGCACTTTCATCTTTTGTTAATTAGATTGCGTGGGTAACAATATCATGAATTGATTGTAGTCACCAACCAAACCGTGCCAGTCTCTCAAGCTGAAAACCCCCCTTTTCCATTAGAATTAGGATTTAGACTGACATAGGTTTAAACATAGGTTTAGATTAGAGTAGAATTAAAATAGATTAGATAACCAAGATATTAATTAAATTGATAGATTTAACCTCGCTTCAAGTGTTCGATAACCTACTTACCACGAAACTACTACCGATCGGGTACACTGCCCGTTAAAGTGTTGTTTTTAGTTTAGTCGACAAAATATAAATTTAAAACTTGAACTATCATAAATAAACACCACACAACGACACATCAAATTTTTGGCGCCATCGCCAGGGAGTGAAAATTAATCTTGATTTTTATTTTGATATTTTTGTTTTTAACATTAGATCTAACCTTTAGGATTAGTGTAATTAGGATTAGTGTAATTTAGATTAGTGTATATTCTTGTATATTATGTAATATTTGTATATTTGTATATTTGTATTTAATTGTTTGCTTGTATATTTGTGTGTTTAATTGTTTGCTTATTTAATTGTTTTTCTTAATACACCGTTCTGGTCGACAATTGAATACGGCGTATCCAATTCCATAGGATACGACATATCTAATTTTCTGTCCAATACAACGTATTCATCTCAACAGATTAATACGGCGTATCCACTTCCATTGGATATGGCGTATCGATCACCTGAGACTGAAACTGAAATAATTGATTTTCGTGCAAAAAAATTTCTACCTTTGTTCAAAGCAAATCCTGCTGATATTTTTACCATTGTTACATGAAGAACTTATCAGAGCTAGTTGATTGAAGAAGGTCATGGTTGAACCAATTATATATGAAAACATGAAAATTGCTCAATTTCAATCGAATCTTTCTATCACCAGTAACAATATGAAAATTGATCTCAGCAAAGAATTTCTAGTGGAATTACGAAAGAACATGTATCACAGAACTCATAATGAAGATGTGGTGGACCATATTGCTAAAGTACTAAAAATGATTGATTTGATCTACGTTCCTGACGTGGATTCTCATCAACTACGAATGAAGGTCTTTCCCCTCTCGCTGGCCGATGATGCTAATGAATGGTGGATTAGTAAGGGAGAAGGAAAAATAACCACTTGGGAGGAACTTGTTGAGATATTCTTCTGTAGATTCTATCCTGAATCATACGATGGAGAGGATGAAATGTTGGACGAAGGAGAGAACTTAAGAATTGATCCACTCGAATTCTTATCAAACGTAAACACTTCATTCAAAAACCATAAAAAAGTGGATGGAAGGACTAAAAAGTTGATATTTCACTCATGGATGAATGGAAATTGGAATAAGAGATATGTGGATAACAATATTTCATGTAATAATGAACGGAAGGAATCTAAATATGAAAACCCGTCCAACACTGCTACTGATTCATTCTTCAAAGCCTATGACGTACGCGATATTGAAAAAGAGAATGGACGGAAGCAAACAAAGCGTAAAGACAATGATAAAGATAATAAGAAACCGAACAAAAGAAGGTGCAAGGCAGAAAAGTTTGAAGCCATTCAGTACTCGATTGGACCAAATAAAGAATATATTGCTATTAGAAGTTATGGATATGATATTTGGGAAAGAAATGAAGATAATTTGTCCATAATCTACCAAGATATTCTTCAGAGAAAGGACGAAGGATGGAAGGTGATGTGCACCAAGGAATGAAAAAAAGAAGCTGAAGAAAAGTCTAACTTAAAGACTTCGTTGTAAACAAAAGTGCTTCCCGGGAGACAACCCAAAATATTATTTAATTTTGTTATCGAGTCTGTCTTCCCAGACATCAATACGACATATCCACCCCATACCATACGGCGTATTGATTGTCTGGACGTTATCAGTCTTTATTTTGATGCACTTTAAAAACATTATTGTCAGTTCTGCGAATACGCCGTATTCATTAACTTGATACGCTGTATCCACAGTCTGACTCATATTTAGTTAGTTTAGTTTAGTTTAAATTAACCGTAGGTACCAAGATAGGAATGCACTTATTTTTCCTATATTTTACACAGGACCTCGTGAAAGGAATATCGACGAATATGGAGAATTTTCAAATCTGGAAGATCTTGAAGTGTTGGAGTCTTGAAATCTCAAGACAATTGTTCAACACGAATTATTGCTCATAAACGCAACTTGGAGAATCTACCGAGCAAATATCAGGGGAGTTTCTCATTCTAATTCTTTTTAAATTCCCGTATTTAATGTTTTATATATACAACGAGGACATTGTATAATTCAAGTGGGGGGATAGAATTAGAATGTTTACTTATCCTATTTTTCACAATAAAAAGCTTAAATTGTGCTTAATTTTTTTTTTCAAGCATACTTTTATGAAATTACATGTTACATAACCCCCACACAATAACCCTTGATAGATATTGTGAGGATTTAACCTTTCCGTTTCCAAATGTTTACCCAAATTCCACAAAAATATGAGTGTGCCGGTGATGTTGTAGACTTTAGAACTTGGCTTAGTATATCACTCGAGACCACAATAATGAGTACTATGGATTTAGATGGAGTAACTTGTTTAAATTGGTAAATCTTAGGATTACAACCAAATCGCCTATACATGTTGCTTATTAACTAAATACACCGGTTAGTTAACATCCTGTTATACTTGTTTTATCTTGATTTATCGTTGAGTGCTTGTTTATGTTTTTCAATTTATACTTGTTTACGCGCTTTTGTATGCGACCTATCATTCAACTGGATCTAGCAAAGTGGACCAAGGGGATCTAGAGTCCGGGATAGCTCTCCATATAGTAATTTATACATCTAGAATAATAGTTACACAAGTATTGTCCTTCTAAGTCTGTGTCTAGGATACGCTTCAGGCTTAACTAGTTAATTGGATATTGCTGATGGTTTATTGATCGTTTTGACTAGCAGATGACCAGGATAATTCAACAAATAACCTTTCTGATTCCATTGGATAGTTGGAAAAGTAGACTACTAGTGTATAGATTGCCATTAAGAGGTAAGTGGGTAAAGTCTCTATGAGCTAGGGTTTAACAAGATCACCATTGCTTTAATCCCTAAGATAGATTATAATCAGCAAATAAGGATGCTTTATGCGGATGCTTTAATTGTAATTGTGACATATTTATTGTGTATAGGTCTTAGGATGTGATGTAAACGCCTAAGATCTTAGAATGATATGCCACCTCGAGAGTAAGAAAAAAAAAAAATCAAAGAAATCATTGCACTTAATAAACAAACCAACATTCTAATCAGATTAATAATGGTTAATACAGTTTTCTTATATAAGGTTCGACCGCTCTTTTATCTTTTGTCTATTAGCTTGCGTGGGTAACAGTGTCTTGAATTGATTGTAGTCACCAACCAAACCGTGCCAGTCTCTCAGGCTGAAAACCCCATTTTCCTGTTAGAATTAGGATTTAGACTGACATAGGTTTAACATAGGTTTAGATTAGAATAGAATTAACATAGATTAGATAACCAAGATATTAATTAAATTGATAGATTTAACCTCGCTCTCAGTGATTGACACCCTACTTACCACGAAACTACTATCGATCGGGTACATTGCCCGTTAAAGTGTTGTTTTTGGTTGAGTCGGCAAAATATAAATTTAAAACTTGAATCAATAAAATATACACCAAACAACGACACATCATAGACCCGAAAATAATGTCGTCAACGTAAATTTACACAAGTAAAATGTCCTCCCCATATCTTATCGTGAATAAAGTCGGGTCAATTGTACCTTTAGTAAAACCTTTGGATATCAGGAATTTTAAGAGTTTATCATACCAGGCTCTTGGAGCTTGGTTCAATCCATATAGAGCTTTCCTTAAGCGGTAAACCTTTTCTGGATGATCAGGGTCAACAAACCCATCTGGTTGTGCAACATAAACCTCCTCCTTGAGTAGACGATTAAGAAATGCCGTTTTCACGTCCATATGATAAATTGGAAAAAGACTTGTGTGCAACATAAGCGACGAAAATCCAAACATCTTCCAAGCGAGCAACTAGAGAAAATGATTCTTCAAAATCAATACCCTCTTCCTGAGCATAACCCTTAGCTACAAGTCGTGCCTTATTGTGAATTACAGTTTGGTCTTCATCCTTTTTGTTATTTCATAACCACTTGAGCTTGATTACGTTCTTGCCAAATGGTTTGTTAACGAGTTTCCAGACTTAGAGTCTGTCAAACTGATGAAGCTCTTCCTGCATTTCCTTTATCCATGCAGAATTAGCCATTGCTTCCTTAATGGTTTTCTATAAGGTTGAAGTTGATAACATCCCATGTAACTCAAAAATGGATAATGATTCAGAGCAAGAAGCTGATGATGATATGGGATATGATCCGTCTAATGTTGCATTTATTGAATGGTTGAGATCAAAGTTTTTCAGCTATAAGACGATGGATCAATATACTATGAAAGCATTATGGATTTACTAGATCAGGGGAGATGATAAAGTTGAGCTCACTAATGAGGAATCTTTTGATGATGAAGATGATATTGCTGAAGTCTTTAGGATCGACACTAATATATTTGATTACGAGACACCTCTCTGTTCAACATTTAAGGAGTTTAACTACCTTCTTGAAGTGGATCCAAATTTACTTACAAAGGATATTATATGATTCAAGACAATGGAAGATTACAGGAATGATTGGATACGTATGAATGGAACAAGGATTTTGTACCACTGGGTCGATGGAGGAAGCATGGAATGACATAGAGTTTGGACCGCCAAACCCACCACTAGATAACATACTTGCAAAGCCTTTTCAACTATAAGACTGGGTGTTCAGAATGGCCAACATGTAGTTAGAAAGACGATGGATACTGTAATGGAGGAAATTTACCAGGAACTTACATTATTGAAAACCAACTCCATTATCAGAATTATGAATGGTACGAAGCTTTAGAAGATAGTAAACTTAAAGATGAGGCTTTAAGAAACAAAGCTATCATGGAAGGATTTATCAAAGAAGATGATGATAAGTCACGTTACGAACAAAAGAGACGATGGAATACTTATACAAACTACAATGATACTTATGAGATCAATCATGAAAATAATAAGAGAGAAGAATTATTTGAAATTCAAGAGCTACCGGTGTGCAATATAAGGAGATATATGATGATCAAATATTCGTTCAATAATGATGAAGAGTTTGTTGCTGTAAAAGAAGACGAATACGACGATCTTACTATGACAAGAAGAGATGCATGCCTACCAAGAAATCTTTCGGATTATGAACAAAGGATGGATGATGACTAGAGCTGAATAAAAGGAAGCTGAAGAAAAGTCTAACTTAAAGACTTCGCTATAAACAAAATTGCTTACCGGGAGACAAACCGGATTGTTATTTAATTTTGTTATCGAGTCTGTCTTCCCAAACGTCAATACGGTGTATCCGCTCCATACCATACGGCGTATTGACTGTCTGGACGTTATCAGTCTTTATTTTTGATGCACTTTAAAAACATTATTGTCAGTTTTGCGAATACGCCGTATTCATTAACTTGATACGTCGTATCCATAGTCTGACCCGTATTTAGTTTGTTTAGTTTAGTTTAAATTAACCGTAGGTACCAAGATAGGAATGCACCTGTTTTTCCTATGTTTTTACAGGACATCGTAAAAGAAATATAGACGAATATTGGTGGAGAATTTACAAATCTGGAAGATCTTAAAGTGTTGGAGTCTTGAAAACCCAAGACGACTGTTCAACACGAATTATTGCTCATAAACGCAACTTGGAGAATCTACCGAGAAAATATCATGGGAGTTTCTCATTCTAATTCTTTTTAAATTCCCGTATTTACTGTGTTTTATATTTATAAAAAGAGGCGTTGATATATTCGTGGGGGGATGGATATTAGATTCTTTTACTGTCCTATTTTCCAATTAAAAATTTAAATTATGCTCAATTTATTTTTTTTTTTTCAAGCTTACTTTTTATGAACTTACATGTTGCAAAACACGCACACAATAAAACCTTGTTAGATATTGTGAGGATTTAACCTTTCTATTTCCAAGTGTTTACACAAATTCCACAAAATATGAGTGTGCGGTTGTTGTTGGGTAAAATTTAGAACTTGGTTGATATATCACTCGAGCCACGCAATATATAGTACTATGATTTAAAAGGTAGTAATTATTTAAATAGTAAATTTTAGGATTTTCCGTTTGTCAGAAAACGGTACGGCGAGTTTGAAAATTTTATGAAACAAAATAGCACCTAAAACAAGCAACAAACTGATAACAACTTAAACAATTCCCCGGCAACGGCGCCAAAAACTTGATGTGTGTTTTCCAAGCTTTAAATTTATAATACTAGAAATACCGATTTTTACTAAAAACACAACACTCGGGAAGTATACCCGTTCGTGTATAGTATAGCTTTAGGTAAGTCCAGGTCGTTCCACGGGAATTGAAGTTTTCACAGTTTGTAATTAAGGTGCTAAGGTTAATAAGATTGTCACGGATCAAATTAACCAAATCTTGCATATATCGGATATTATAACGAAAGCAATTAAAAGATGATTCAATCAAATGATTAAGGTATGTTTGTTTAGGCAATGATCACTTAGATAATGATGTGTTTGGAATAGTGTTTAAAATAGAGTTATCACAAGTTATAAATCCTTTCGGCCTTTAAATATAACTAGTGATTATATCGATTAATAACAACAAATCCTTTCGGCCTTTATAAGTTATTATAACCAATATATTAGATGGATTTATAGAACACATATATAAAAGAACCCTTTCGGCCTATATTCTTATATAAAATATGTTTTACCAATTCAATAAACACATATCCAAACGCTCCATATCAAAGATCACATTATACCCAAACAAACATAAGATTACTACTCCATAATCAAAGAGATGAAGATCATAACAATCATATAAATTCCAGAAAACTTCATATTAAAAGAGTTGTAGAAATTATACCAACGTTTACAAGATCAAAGAAGGCGATTACAAGTTCTCCCAAACGAAAACTATTCTAAAACCCAAGCTATTGATTCCAATCGACCCGAACCCTTAAGGTGCTGTCACCACCCTTGAAATTCATGGTGGAATGATGAGAGAGTTGTTGTGGAAGTGTGTGTAAAATGGGGTGGATTATGCCTCTATTTATAGGCTGAAATCGGGTCAGAAGTGCGGCGCACTTTATAAAAAGTGCGGCGTACTTAGGGAGTTAATGCACTCAGCATTTATTGGGACTTTAACCGTTTCTTTGGGAAGTTTGAACGAAAGTGCGGCGCACAAGAAATATTGTGCGGCGGTTTTGGGAACTCGATCAGAAGTGCGGCGCACAAGAGAAAAGTGCGTCGTACTTTGGCATTTTCTTGGATCTTCTTCTTGAGATTTGTATGTGATGATATGATAAGAGATGATTCCGTTCTAAGCATCATAGGGAGGTATTTATAGGCTAGAGATTACTTGGGGACTAAGTTGGGAATGTATGTAGATGGATTATGGGCCAGATTCGTGAATTAATTGCATTTCCCTAAAGTATGTTGTACTCATTTGTAAAACCGGCTGCTTTAGTAATATTTCAGCTTGTGAACGTTTTTCTAAGTTGTAGATAATTTAATTCTCTTTCCGTGGCCGTTTGAATCAACTCAATCCGAGTTCGTATGACCGAGTTATGACCAAAATAGTGAACAGGTGTCGGGAAGCTCTGAGTTTGAGTTATTTCTTCATTTAAGCTTCAATTCTTCATGTAGTCTTCCGTATTCTTCCACGACATGTACCTAGAACATATAATAGCAAATATACTTGATTAAGTACCAAAAGTTCACGATAAATAATCAAATAAATGCAAATAACGCCACCGAAAATATGTATAATTTAGGCGTTATCATTCCTTTTCTTTTACGAATAATAAATTGATCAATTATAATAAAAGAAATGTATATCATAGAGTTTTAATGTAAGATTATCTTAGTCACAATATCTTTTGTGTTCATTTTGTTTAGTGCATCATAGTTTTAAATCTACTGCATCAGTGTTTTGTTTTATATAACAGTGCATCATAGTTTCAATGTTACTACATCACAGTTTCAAAATACCACTGCATCTACGCTCATTCAGAATCTGCAGTTATCAAAATTACTTATTATTAAACAAACATTATACTCATTAAAAGGTACCATACTTATTATTAAACATTTAGTAATCTAAAGTATTACAACTAAAATTTTTGAAACATTGAGTAGAATTTACATCATTGTTTTGAAATAACAATTAAAATTCCTCAACGAATGACAACACTTCAAATCTCCTTCATTGATACTTGATTTCTTTCACATATTAGGTTGATCTTCACTCTACTTTCAGGATTGAGGATATTTCCCTTCTCGTCACCCTTTAGGTGACATTTCCTAAGTAAGTTGTTACAAACTTGCTAACCTGTGAGTACCAAGATATATTACTAAACTGATGCATTTTTTTATAAATGAATTGATGCACTTAATATAAACATAACAACTTCACTAATTCAAGTTCAACTTACTTATGAATATATAAGATCCTTGTATCAACCAAGCATACAAACACAATTACGCATATAATACAACCTACAAGAAGCTTAATGCATCCTTACAGTTAAGTTCGAATTAGAGTTTATTTTGTTCAATAGTTAAGTTCCTGCTTCGATTTAGAGTTTTTTTGTTCAATTTTGATTCTATGTTGTTGAATTTAGGATCACCTTATCTTTGATAAGATGTTATTATTTGATTTATGTCCCGTGCATCAATTTCGTACTATGACATACTAGTTGTTCATATACTTTATGATGAACTTGTTGCTAAAACTATGATACACCGATATGGATAACATTTTTTGTTGTAATTCATCTAAATATGTTATATATAAAACGTGTTTAGTAAAGGTGCACACAACCACTGATGCACTAAGTTCACACTGTGATGCATTAGCTTTTAATTTTTATATGTTTTGGTCATTTTTCTTAGTAGAAAAGGATTGTATGTGTAGTTATACGTGTGATGTAGTTGTGAAGAAATAACGATGCAGTAGGTTTTTGTTTTTGGAATATATAGATGTATAAGCTGTAGTTGTAGGCATGATGCAGTTGTTATGAAATGATGATGCAACAGGTGTGTGATCAATACAAATCTAATAGCTTTTCCATAGTTTTGTTATGAGTAGAAAATGTTTTTGTGCGTAATTATATGTATGATGCATTTATATTGAGACTTTGACGCAATAGGTGTTTGTTCGTGACAAATGCAAATCTATTAGCTAGTGTTTTTGTAATTTTATCATTAAAAAGTAATAATTAATAGAGTATGAGAATAAGGTTCCATTGGGTTATGCTAAGTTTAGTTGATGTTTGTCCGATAGTGTTCTGTTAACTTTAGTTCTCATGTGCTTGATATAATATAGTGATGCAGTTGATTGAAAACATTGATGTAGTAACTATACATACTTCACCATATATAATTTATACATAAGTTCTTTTATAATAAAGTTCTTTCTTTTGCTAAAGTTAGATTTTTTAATACATGGGTTGCATTTGCAGTTTTGTTTCACCATCTTTCTTGTGAAGTGGTTGCATTTTGTCGTTTGTACTCAACAAATGGTTTCGATAAGAAAGGGTGTCGAATGCGTATAATGTAGGATTCATGACATTTTACTTTTTGGAAATATTGAATGGGAATAGATATGGTTTTTTTTATGTTCTTATTGTTTAAAAATGATAGGTAAAGTTATTGTGTTTTGTTAATCGATCGTTTTCAATATAATGATTAGATTTGTATAGTCTGTATATATGCTATTCTAATTAGAGGATTAGAGTATTACTAGGGAATAATTTAACTATGGATAGAGTGAGTGGAATAGGTCAACAGTGGTAAACTCCTTTTTCCGCTAATGGTCATCATAGGTTGCAGATCCTTCGAATTTTATAGTTGTGATTCAGTAGATATAATAATATGATGCACTAGTAGAAAGGTTCTTTTTGTTTAAGTTTGTAAACGTTATACATGTGATGAACATTATAAGAGTGATGTAGTAGATATAACATTATGATGCAATATATATAACATTATCATGCACTAGATTTAAGACCATGGTGCAATGGATGCTATAATTTCTTAACATTTTATGCGTTCAATTTACAGAAGTTAAAATTGTTAGAGTGATTTAAGTGTGATATGAAGGTTCAATGTAGTTGTAATCGATACGAGTCTTATGGGCTTCTGCGTCGTCACGAATTCTTTGTTCACAAATGATGGTTAAAGAACGGCAAACCTTCAAAAACTAATTTCCAGAATCATTGATGCACCAGATTCAGTACATAATGAAGTCCTATATCTGTGATGTTTTTTCAAGGATAAAGCCAAGAGCCGAAGTATATGCCCAAGAATTTTCCAAAAGAATGACGTATGATGCATGTGGAGAGAAGGGAAGTCATGACTCAAGGACATGATCTGTAAACATACATTAAGGAACCCAAGCACCAAGATTTGTAAATGAGCTTTCTACTAATATTCTTTTCTATATATTTTTTTGTTCTTTACCAATATTTTCGGTGTTGTCTCACTTTGTACATAAACATATTCAACATTGGTCCATTTGTATAAAAAGGTATATCAAAAAATGCAATTTTTGTAACTGTAGTTTAAACTTTGACACGCTACCTCCATATTAAAACATTTGTCAAAAAAGTTTCCAGTCGACACAACTGACCTGGTTCTATGACTCTACGTGTACCAAAAAGTTACTTAACATTTTTTAATTCAAACTCGTTTTAACCTCTTATCCAACCACCTAGGTGCCCATTTTGCGACATATACTTTAAGTGAAATCAACAATATGTACATACTCACCTCAGTTACATGAGGTATGAGCTTAAACCTTGATAGGAGTACGTGTCATATAGTAAGAAGCAATAGTATAAGTTGTTAAACCTGAAACCTGATTAATTACAAAAACTATCGAATATATCTTTCTTTCCATATTTATGATGCAAATAGATTTGTGAAAAATTGCTAGAGGGTTAATTGCGACAGTTACCTGAAAGTTAACAACAAGAAAGAATTCTGGACGACCATCAGCTGCAAATTTGTGCAGAATATAATTTACGAATAAAACTGTATGAACATTCATCCTATGCTAATCAATAATGTTATAAGTAAAAGAAACCCTAAGCCAACCTGCACAATATTTCCTGGTCGAGTAGCAAGATTATCCTCCCGCTTATCCGATCTTAGCCAAGCGACAGCAACAGTTTGCATCTCAATGTGCTTTCAGACGTTACCTGGATAAACAAACATGGAAATAAAACTTAACATTAATACGTAGATATAACATTCTATCCAATTTGAAAAATATCATTTGAAACCCAAGTTTTACGCATTTTGTGGCTACAAAATGACTCGAACATGACACAAAGCAATCTTGAATGACTTGTTTGTAGAAAAAATGTACAATTAACAAGATACCTTTTTATGGTCTTCAAAATAAGTTTCTCCTCGAATTTGGAACAGAGAAGGTTCTGGAACTGACCAACTGTTAGAAAGACTCCCAGTTTGATCCTTCGGAAGCGTGAATTTGTAGTCACATAAGACACCATCTACCCAAACCATTTTCTGAAAATTCATGACCATGAAATTTAGTATGTATTTCTTTGTTTGCTTTTGCAAAGGTCTAATTGCATAAAAAAGGAAACCAACTTTCTTTTGGCATAAACATTTTTGCTTCAAATTTTTTGAGTTAATGCAGTCGTATATCAAATACTTCTTTCATGAAAATGTGACTCTGTATACCATCAAAATGATGGAGGGGTAGCCGATGTGTTTGTAACTTTTAACTACGTTGACTTTTTTCTGGTGTCACGCCTAGACCAATTATCTTAAGATAATTACCTTATGTCAAAATTTTTGAAACTTGATCTTTTTTATCTAACCTAAAACTTGGTATCTTTGGAAATAATGAAAGTGATTTGGTACTGCACCTAAGAGTATATTTCACTAAGCAAATCTTCAAGAAACAATTCCGGAGGATCAAATAATTCATCTGATTCACTCTCCACATCCACCGTAGAGTCTTTATTTTCATTGCTTTGAGCTACAACCGTAGAAGTTTGACTTTGATGCAGCGAATCCTTTTGTTTTGACTCTTGCATCGAGAACTCAGATACATAATTGCCTAAAGTTGTTTTGATGAATTCCCTCAAAGCTTTGTGTATTTATATTGAAACATCGATTTAGTATAATAAACTATCATACAATATCTTTTATGTTAATTATGTTTAGGGCATCATAGTTTTATATATAGTTTATCATAGTTATAACTTTACTGCATCACATTTCAAGATCCGGTGCATCACAGTGTCATTCTTAGTGCATCACAATATTAATGTTTAGTGCATCACAATTTTTTGTTAGTACATCAAACTTTAAGGCATCACACAGTTAATATTTTTGATTCAATTGTTACACTTCAAGACTTTTTTATATATAAGTGAATATATACACTGTGATGCACCAAGTTTTAAATTTTGATTCACTAGAAATAAATATTATGATGCACTAGTTATTTTATTGGATCCGGTTAACATTTTAGTGCATTACACTTAGGGGTGTCACTAGGGTCGGGTTGACCTTACCCGAACCCGATAAGGCTTAGCAGGTCGGGTCTAATCCGGTTAAATAATCTTGTGGGGTTGTTTTGACCCGATAACCCGATTGTGTTATCGGGTCAGGTTCGAGATAAATAAAAAATGTTTTCGGGTTATCGGGTCAACCCGATTAGACCCGAAAATCAAATTTCTATTTTTAAGTAATACTTTTTAGAAGCCCAACCCGTTACCTATCTACTACCTGTAATGTTGTTGTGTTTGTTTCATAAGCAGAATCTTTTTTTGTGGTAGTACTGCAGAATCTGTGTTTGGTTACTGGAATGTGTATTTGGTACTAAGGGTGTTTGGTTTCTGCAGTTGCAGCTAATTTTAATGCTTAATCCGTAATGTTTGTTGTCATTGTTTGTTGTCATATAAGTGGGTGTTTGGATTCATATTTAACTGTAGAACTGTATAATGATCACGTTATATCATTTTTTGCTAGTTAATAAATGTTTGTTGTCATATAAGTGGGTGTTTGGATTTATCTTTAACGTTGATATGGACGAGTGGATAACTTCCAGGTCTTCCTGAAAGTAATCCTAAACAGACTTACCTTTTGAATTTTGACATGTTTTGGTCGACCACTTGCCACAGTTAAAGACGAGCATGATCAAGATAAGCAGTGGTTTGAGTTTACTATAGAGGATGCCTTTTATCTATGCTTTTCCTTAAAATATATAATGATCACTTGTGTTGTCTACAATCTCTATATTAGATTTTGGACACAAAATCTTAAAGCTTACCCCCTTTAATGCAAATGTTTAAAAAATTCCATTAAATTAATGAAGATCAATCTCTAATAAAAGAAAAGATTAAACAGTAGCAGCTCATTCCATGAAATTTAAGTTTCAACTTTATTTTTGGGCATTTTCTTTACCATCATAATTTATATGCATTGCATATTAACAACACATAATAAGCTGTGGGACTACATGACTGCCAAAAAGCATCTGCATCACAATTCAATATCAAGTTACTATGGGTTTGATCTCAGGCAAGGTCATTCCGAGCATACAGAAACTATACCACAAAAAAACCAAACGATTGATTTAAGATTATTTTCAAATGAAAATTGTTTATCATTCTGCATAAATCATGAACACCATGTGACACTAGTTCGATGTCATTGCATGAATATAAATTATGTTAATTGAGCAATCTTAAATCTGCTTATATAATTGTCCTCCGCCACTATTGTAGCAGATTGCTCACTGTTCCATGAAGGTAAGGTGTCAAAATATCAGGTGCATAATTCTTACTGATATTTACCATAGCACAAACAGCACGTGCCTGCACATCAAATGTAACATGGATCAAATTGTAGTAGGGATGCAGAAAAATAGTAGAATATGAAGATATAGAAGTACCATGCATGCGTGAAGTTAAACAAACTTGGAAACTGCATTGCTAGAGGGTACGGAAAAGGAGATGGTGTGGTAAAAGATAGATAAATATTGAAGTCATGTTGCCAAAGTCAGAACCGATGGAGCCTATACTGAACATAATCGTGCTTCTAAATACATGCATCTTTTAGGCGTGTGCTTCCATGTTACGAGGTATTAAAGTATTTTCACTATAGCAAGCAGGCTTTAAATCTAAGTTTAGCTCTTAAACAATACAAAGTCCTTAAACCTATAGTGGGTCCAATCTAGGATTAAAGGGAACAAGAGACTTAATGTCTACTTCAATAACTTGTGTAAGATATCAAGATTGGTCTGAACTACTAGCAACTAACCTATAGTAGGTTCATCTTTAACATAAACCTTAAAATTTCACTACTAGCAACTAACCTGAACTCGTGGATACTGGAAGTCAGATATTGTTGTAGCTAGAGCTGGTAGCACACGGCTGTGGTACTGAAACTGCAAGTCTTGGTCTAAATTAGTAAACAAGCGACCAGTTTCATTAATGGCGCCCAATCTCACATATGGTGAGGATCTTGAAATAAATCCAACACCATGGTTCCAAATCGATCGAAATTTTTCTTTATCACCTGCAGAGGTCATTGAAAAGGTCACAAACCTTAGTGGAAAATTGTTTTGATTTATAGTAAAGACAAACACATGAATGATGTGTGAGTCAACTTTCTATAAGTCTGAACAATCAAATGATGGCTTAGGACGAGGTCGTGCATGCCATATTTTGGTTTGGAACACTTTTTATTGGAAACGCTAATGCCACATCAATAGTACAACTATAAGGTATGTTAAAAAACAAATTATACTACATGTGCCACATCAGTTGCATAATAACCATCAGTTTATAATCGTATAACATAACCAAACTTACAGTGACCTAAAATAACATATATCCAAAAATTTCATTACCTGCAAGTACACCTTAGAAATTTATGCAAATGTAACAATAGCAGCAGCACGATTCTGCCACTCGGATGCAGCCAAATACTGCTCAAGAACAAGCCAGACAACAGTATTGTCATACAATTTAACCGCCAACCGATGCAAAAACTCAAGTACAACGCTATAATTTCTCGACTCCCAAGCTTCATCATTCTCATTCTCCGCCCAATGCGAAGCAGCTTCATTCTTAATATCCAACAACATCAATATCTAAATCCCAAACAACCAATTAAATGCATAAGGAAACTTATCCCACATAATACTAATATAACCTTCCAATAATGTAATCAGAAAATCAATCGCCAAATGCCTCGTTTCTTTCTCCAAACTCTGCGACTCAGCAATCTCAAACGCACTCCTACCAAACCCATCTAACATCCTCCCTGGAATATCCCTATCAAAATATGCCAGCAGATAAGTCATCTTAACATACTTACCCGATCATTGCATTCAACTACGGATCCATCTTACGATGAGCCCACTTAATCAACAACTTCAACGCCTCTTGCGTAGTCACCTCTAACCCCCCATTCAACCCCTCAGTCAGCACCTGCATCATCGCAGGAACCTAATGCATCATTGTTGAATATCAAGTGCATCCCACAGATATCTAGGCATACAAATAATATTTCACACGTAACGAAATCTATTTTAAACCTATTGCATCATTATATAAAACAACTGAGAACCTAAATATCAAGTGCATCTCAGAAACATCCAAGCATACAGGCGCATTTTACACATAATGTAATCTACTTTTAACCTAATGCATCACTATACAAGACAACTGAGAACCTACTCAATCACAGTTTAAATTTAAGTGCATCTCACAAACATCTAGGCATACAAACATATTTTTCACATATAACACAATATACTTTTAATCCAATCCATCATTATGCAAGACAACTAAAAATCTACTGCATTAGATTTCAATATCAAGTGCATCACACAAAATCTGGGCATACAAATACATTCACACACATAACACAATAGACTATTAACCTAATGCATCATTTTACAAGACAACTGTGAACCTACTGCATCACAGTTCAATCTCAAGTGCATCTCATAAACATCCAACCATTAAGACACATTTTTAATGCATCAAACATAATTAATTACCTACTACATCATAGTTCAAAATCAGGTGCATCAAACAAAACTTAACAAACCAGTATATTACTCTTTCTAAATGCTAAATTAATCAAAGATAACATGATTTAATTAAATAAAAAATAAAAAATCAATGTAATACCAAATTTAACAAATCGATGAACTAACAAAATTAGATTTCATATATAAACTTACAAGGTCGTGTATAATTTAGTAGATTCATTTAACAATCGTTGATGAACATAACAGATCGATGTGTAAGCAACGTTGATGCAGTAAGTTTCGTCGATGATGAATTATCGTTGATAAATTAGTGTTTTGTGCGATGAAACATCGATGATAAATTAGGGTTCTATGTGTGTTTTTAGAGAGAGATATATAGGTTGTGTGTTTGTTTGTGTGTTGGGTAGTTCATGGATTGATTGTGTAAATTACACTATTATACAATTGTCCCTGATGTTTCATTTATTTACAAAACTACCACCGCCCCTTTTCATCTTGATAGTTTTGATCCAACAGTTGAGATGGCTTCCTACCCTTTTTATTATAAAACATTTTTCATTATAACCCCACCCTATATATATATATATATATATATATATATATATATATATATATATATATATATATATATATATATATATATATATATATATAACAAAAAGCTGAGGGCGTTAGTGCACTTAACGAAAAAAAATATATGTAAAAGACACAGACTCCACGTTTTCTCCCTACCTTGGTGATTTCAATGTGGGCAAACCCTAATCCTCCTAAAACTCGAACTCAACATCAATTCTAATTTCAATACCATATAACGATCTTGTTTTGCATATTAATCTTTGATTTCTTGCTATAACGATTTCTTTATTTGGTTTTTAGATTAGTTTGTTGTTTTAGGGTTTTGACTTATTTTTTAGGGTTTTGTTTCTTTGATCGCCCATAGGGTTTCACTGCATTAATTTGTCTATTTTCTTGTCAAGCAATCCATGGAAGTCAGTTAGTCATTTATGGTGCTTTAAATGCAAGCCCTAGAATTGTTTTCTAAGGTTTGCTCGCAATTGAAGTTAGGCATTATTGTTCATCTCATTTTTTCTTATTTCTTTGGTTGTTAATTGTACCTAGGTTGTTATTCTGATAATGGAAAATTTTGGTGGGATTAATGTGGGGGAGATTGATGTGTGGGTGATTGCAAACCGAAGTTTTACAACCCTCCTAGGCAGTGTACCTAACCGTTGTAGTGTAGTATAGGCAAGACTCGGGGGTTATTATCGTTCTCTAGGGAAATAGCTTGGGTAGGCTCGAATCATATGATCACTAAGGTCTAAAGGTTGAGAGAAGAGTATTTTGTATTTATGTATTTTTATATTTTATGAAAGCATGTAAAATCTCAGGTTTGAAGGGGGTTTAATTAAAGTAAACTACTCCTACTTCTATTCTAATTGCAGAAAATTAAAAGTGATGGAAATCTCTTATGGTTAAACAAACGTGTTTACCTAATCATGCACTACTCCTTAGTTATCGTCTTTTGTTTTATTACCCGTCACCTTCGTAATGGAATGTGTAAGTATCTAATACTTAAACATCTAACTCAGAATCAACCCAAATGGCAAGGTAGTATGAAGACTATTACGTAAGCATCATTTAACCTAGCCGCGTTTCCCTAGACGTCTTTGCTCAGCAATTAAGAGGCTAGTTTTCTAGAGCCTAACGCACATATCATTAACACGAAGCAATAATACAAGATAAATAACTAGGTTTCATGCAATCATAAGCAATTACAATTTAAATTTAGCCAAACATGATTATTGAAAGCCAAGAACAATTAATCAAAAATACATAGCATATTGAAAGATTAAAGAGATAAAGGAACTTCACTTTAATAAATCATGGAGTAATGACGAGTACAATAGGGTTAGAAACCCTAAATATCGCCTAAGAGCAGCTACTACTAAGTATGCAATCGTTCCTCAAAGTTTTCCACACAAAAACACAAAACCTAGGGTTTGTATATATAGGATTTAAGTCGCGACAGCGTCGCTTGTTAATTGCGACGCCGTCAACCCATAGAATCTTCTTCGGGCTTTTTTATGTCGGCTACTCAGACGCTGTCGCCAAATATTCTGATGCGTTCTCTTGATAACTTTGACGCCGTCATAAGGATTTGTGACGTCGTCTCCATGCACTATATGCTAATTTTTCATCATCTTCGTGTAGAGTTGCAATCTTGTCCCATTTCTTCCCAAATTGAGTCCGGGTCACGTGTATTTCTTCCAAATGCCTTCCAAATGCTAAAATAACAAAAAGAAATGATCAAACACGTATTTTGGGCATATTTGCATAAATTCAGGGGGTTAAATGACCCTGAAAAAGTGTATAAAATGACACCTCATCAAATACCCTTACACTTGGGATTTGCTTATCATCAAAAAAATGGGCTTTTCTACCTAGTCAATAGCAATATCGGGGGAATTTAACCTACTCAATAAATATAATTTATGACACAACCGATTAGACCTCGTAATTAAAAGCACGGAAATTATATACTAGCACCTTACATAAGTGTTTGGATTCTCTCATTTCTTCGGGTGTAATAATGAATTATAACAATATAAGAAACAGGAAAATAACACTCACTACCTATCATAGTATATAAATTACCGTAAGCTTGATAAAGGATCAAAAACCTCCACCGCTTTAGCGTAAGCACCAAGAAATTACTATCAAAGAGGTCTTTAAAGGGTTGTGATGTATAGGTGTAGGGTAAAGGAAACACGGTTAGGGATATTTGGGGAATTTAATTGGTGGCAAGTTAATCATTCATAAGAATACATGTAAAAAGCGTAACTCGACGAAACTAGGGCAATAATATACAAACTCTACATCAAACTCTTTTCTTTTCTTTTCTCGACTCTTTCTTGAACATAAACATAAGCAAAATGGCAGCCCGTACATTTTTTTCACTTTTTTCTATTTTTTTATTTTCTTTTTTCTTTTTCTCTTTTTTTCTTTTCTATTTTTTTCTAATTTTTTCATACACTTTTGCCTTGCCATTTGCTTGAACATAAATAACCATGACTCAGGGCTTATAGATGCACCCCTACACTTGAGTTTTAAATACTTAAAACATAAAGTAACTAATGACTCGAATTGAGAAGGATCAACATAACATGTAGAATATTAGACAAACATGGGTGTAATGACTTAACTTTTCTTCCCCATTTCTACGTATAATAAAAACTACCGTGAATCCCAATCGTCCCAAAACTGTATAAACTAATAATGACTCGACTTAGCAACCATGTACTCAAGTAAATAATTAATTGGTGTTTAACAAATATGATAACAATAATGTACAAAAAATGAGTACATACAAAGAAGGCTAAGGAAATTTAGGTGTAACATTTTGGTAGGGTGTAAACAATGTTCTTCATTAACAATCCTGAATCTAGAGAAAAATTACGAGAACCGCGAAAATGATAAGCTCATAGGGGTGTACTAGGGATATCTTGCGCTAAAAACGAGTGCATAGCAAGGGTGTGGAGGTAGTTATATGATCGAGGAGACCATCATAACTATAAAAAATACATGTTAAGAACAAGGGTTTATCCTAATGCCTCTTATCATATAGTAAATCATAATCACATGAATGCGATCTCACTAGCAGTCTCGGGATGAATCACTAAAGTAAGTTCTAAAATTTATAATACTATCGGTACACTCTCATAATTCTAACTGATACCAATGCTTTAGAAAAAGCGACAAAACCACACATGCTCGTACAAATCCATGAAAGAGACACATGCGATTGCCCAATTCCTTAACTCGAGCAAGCTAAAGGTTAAAACCATCAAAGGCATCAAAGATGGATGATTTAATTCCTAAAGATCTAGGGGCGAACCTCACATTTTTTGGGTGGAATTTTTGAGTGGTAAGGTATTTTGTGCTAGTCATATATATAACTCCTATCCAACAAGACGTTATTAATACTAAGTTTCATTGGTATATGGCATAAAAAAATTAAATTTTGGGTCAAAATTACCGTCTACGCTATATTTCATTATATTACACATCTTTTTAAGGACAAAGCAAATGCAATTGAAGGAATAGTTTCTAAGGCTTTTATTTCCCCCTACACTTATTTTGAACATTGTCCCCAATGTTCTATGAGTACCCGAAAAATGAATAAAGGGAAAATAAGAAAATCGAGAGAAACTAATACTCCCTTGGTTTTGCTCAATAATGGAGAAGAAACAAGATAAACCGGCTAAATCGTCATGAAAAAATCATCCATATGAAAATCTTAAGAACTTAGAGACTTTCCTTATCAAATATAACTTGCAAATCAGAGATAAAAATCAACTATACCAAGCGTAAAATTCTACGGAAGAATGATATACAACCTAATTGATTGTGAATTAAAATCTTATGAAAGAAATAAAGATAAAATGTATGTACTAATGTAATCGTGACTTTCTGCAAGAGTTGGGAAAATTAAAAATTCTATAAATTACACAAAAATATCTTTTCAAAAATTTAAGAAAATACTAATTTTACTGTAGCTGAGGTGGTGACGATGTCAGGAAAATTCCTGATGCCGTCTCCACAGACTGTAAAAAACATGTCTTCCTTTTCTGGAAAAGTTTCTTCAAAAATTTCCTATTAGTTTTTTCCTGTAAAAATTTACTGCATAGGCCACAAAAACGGTTAGTACAAACATATGACTCAAAACAAACAAACAAAACATAAAAAAATGTTAATTTTCTAAAATTATTTATTTTACATTTTTGAAAATGGTTCTTAAAAACCGAATATTTTATCCCCTACACTTATTTTATGCAAAATATCTTTGATTATAATTAAGATGAAGTTAAATATAAAACAAAGCATGATCACATATAAATCAAACATATAAGAACAAATAACAAAGAATAAAAACACACGACACCCCTAAAATGCAAGAAATAAAAAGATTGAGTTGCCTCCTAATAAGCGCTTTTGTTTATTAACGAGTCTTGTAGCTAGACTCGGAGTCATACTCCTAGGAATGAAGAAAATGTTCCAAGTCGATGATCTCGCTTGGATTCTCTTTCTCGGATAATTTTCTAGTTGTGGGAATTGATTAAAAGGTTCTATTAAATTTCTCTCTATCAGGATCAATCAATTCAATCTTAATGTGCCACGCACCATCTTCTTCTTTTGGTGGCTAATTCCAATTTATTTTCTTTTCTATTAATTCTTCCGACTGCCACATATTTCCTCTAAGATTTATAGGTATAGCTCCTAAGAATTCTATCATCTTCCTAAACACTAAGACATCCTTAAAGAGGTTGAGTTTGATATCTCTAACAATTTCCCATTCTCTGGGAAAATGGTAATCCATGAAGTATTTCTTAGCATAGTAAGGGGGTCGGGCACCAATACTATCTATACTAGGTCGTAGTTCATAAGATACTCGTTTTCCTAGGGTGGTCTAATAGGGTACTTCCTCTTCACCTAGGTTGATTTCTCTAACTCCAAATATTGACCTAGTAATTCCTTCTTCTACCGCTATTGTGGCTTTTCTATAATCTATCATGGCACTAGCAGTTGCTAAAAATCCTCTTCCTATGAGTAACTTGTAATTGGTCTTTTTGAAAATCATTTGTTTGTTTGAAACACGTTTTAATAGCATTGACCGATTTGAAAGGATTAGAGGAACTTTGGGGATCCTCAATTGGATAAGAACGAGCAGACAAAACCGAAGAGGTGGGGTTGACATTCAATTTTAGGTTCTTAACCGTGTCACTTAGGTG
Source organism: Tanacetum coccineum (assembly GCA_026074375.1). Taxonomy (NCBI): domain Eukaryota; kingdom Viridiplantae; phylum Streptophyta; class Magnoliopsida; order Asterales; family Asteraceae; genus Tanacetum; species Tanacetum coccineum. The sequence continues at coordinate 20,815 of BQNB010047812.1, read as the reverse complement.
TGCTCCAGTCATTCGATCATTGATGGCCTTCAAGAATGTTTCAATTTTATTGGTTATCTCGCTTTGTTGTTGTTTGAAATTAGCTTCAAACTGGGATAATCTAGCATCTTGAGATGCCATAAAATTAGAAACCAATCCTTCGAGATTTGATTGATTGTTAAAATTGTAAGGAATGTTTTCTAAGGGACGATTCAGTAATAAACCATTAGGTTGAAAACAATTAGGTGGGTTTGAAAAATTGTTTTGAGAATTCTAAGGTTGCCTCCACCTAAGGTTTGAATGACTTTTCCATGACGGGTTATAGGTGTCACCAAGATTATTTTGCTCAGATTTAAAAGTGAACCAGTTACCTCCCACTTCGTTAGTACGTGAAGATGCATAATCAACAAAAGCTTGCTCAGGAATTTCCATGCAATAATTAGTGTCGTAGGGACCACTACAAATCTCACATAAAGAAGTGATTTTGTTCACTTGAACAGATGGTTTAGGAGCAAGATGAGCTTCCATCAAGTGTTATACTTGATTTTCAAGCTCAATGAGATGATGGTCGGATGCATCTAGGACATCTTGAGGCAAAGAGATTGCCTTAACCGATTTAGTGAAGTCTCTTGGGTCATTCCAACTTTCGTTGTCATAAAGGGCGAGGTCCTCTATAAGTGCCTAATATTCCTTGGCGTTTTTGTCACGTAGCTTACCACTAGCCGATTGATCGATGGTGTGCCTTTGATGAGGTGTCATTTTATACGCTTTTTAGGGGTCATTTAACCTCCTAAATCATGCTATTATGCCTAATTTATGTACTTAAACGTTTGTTTTTGCGTTTTTAGCATTTGGATAGCTTTTGGAGGAAATACACGTGACTTGGGCTCAATTGAAGAAGAAACAAACAAGACTACGACTCTACACCAACTCTTTTGAAGAATCCGCGTATAATGTCTGGAGACGGTGTCGCCATCCTTTGCATCGGTGTCAAAACATACAAGAGACGGCATTAGAGAAACTTTAGACGGCGTCAGATTGTAACCGCCTCAAAAGAAACCCTAGAAGATTCGGCAAAGTGACGGCGTCAGAAATCCTGCGACGCCGTCGCGACCTATTTTCCTATATATACCAACTAGTTTTAGGGTTTTTAGTGTGTAATTTTTGGGAAACGAACCCTAACTTTAATAGTTCGAGTGTAGCAGCTTTTAGACTGTTTTAGGGCCTCAAAACCCCATTGTATCAGCCTTCACTCCATGATTTAATCAAGTAAAGTTCATTTATCTTTAATCACTTAATATGTCTATTTGTTTTGTGATTGATTCTTGTTCTTCTTCTTTGTTTAACATGCTAGGCTAGATCCTTTAGTATTTACTTATGATTGCATGAAACTTAATATGTAGATCCTTATTATGTTGCTTCCTGTGATGGATGTACGCGTTAGGCTTTAGAAAACTAGCCATAAGATATTAAATTGGCATAGGCGTCTAGGGAAACGCGAGTGTATAGAAAGGATACCATCGGTAACAGTCTTCATACTACCTTACCCCTAATATGGTTCATCCATATTAAGTGTTTTAATTACATGTAATGTACTCTTAGGGGCCTTGTAATAGTCTTTATATTACCTTACTTGTGCATTGCCTTAATGGAATGTTATATAGACGGCGGGTTCGCATAATTCGTTCATGACTTAGGAAATACTTACACTGATCATTGCAAGAGTGACAAAGCAACATAATTCGGAGAAGCATAATAAGGAGTAATGCATGATTAAGTAAATACGTTCGTTTACCATATAATTATCACCAATAGTTTAGATTTTATTATTAGTTTAACTAGTTAAAAACTAACCAATCTCTCAAATCATGATATTTACTTGCTTTTATAAAACATAAAAACACAAAAAGAATCTTCTCTCATCCCCTTAGACCTCTGTTAGCATCTGTTCGAATCTTTCTAACCTATTCCTCTAGAGAACGATAACAACCCCCGAGTCTTGCCTATACTACACTGCAACGATTAGGTGCACTGCCTAGGGGATTGTAAAGCTTCATGTGAAGTCTTTACAAACCGCACATCAAGTTTTTGGCCCCGCTGCGTGGAGAATAGTTAGGTTTCAATTTTTTTTAACTTAGGTCTACTCGCTTGATTCCTATCAAGTGAGATTTTAATTTTAGTAAATTAGCTTTCTTGTAGTCTATCTTTTCTTTGTGTTATTTGTTTCGTAATTCTTTTTGTTAGCCTCCATGAGAGACAAAAATCCTATCCGTACTCTTGGAGATTACTCCAAACCTAGCCACGAGGGCTATCAAAACACCATTGAGCTCCCTGATGGGAATAATGTGGTGCCTCTGCGATCTGACACCATCCAATTGGTGCAAAATGGATGCTTATTCCACGAACTTCGGTCTGAGGATCCAAACCAACATCTTAAGGATTTCTTAAAACTTGTGGACTCACTTGACCTTGATGTTGCAACTAGGAAAGAACGCGCCTGCGTTTATTTTAATTTCCCCTTCGCGATCAAGCTAGCAATTTGCTTGAACGTCTTCCAGCATGATCCATCTCCACATGGGAGGATCTTACTACTCATTTCCTTGCTCAATTTTTTCCACCAGGAAGGACTGCAAAACTTTGTAATGACATCCTAATGTTCCAACAACATCAAGGAGAGTCTCTTTCTGAAGCATGGACTCATTTCAAGGACTTACTTCAAAAAGTCCCTCATCGTGGCATCGATCGTTGGCTTCAAATCCAATTTTTTTACGACCATGTCTCCTTTCATCTTAAGTGCAAGATTGACTGTACCGCTGGCGACAAACTCCACGACAAGAACACCGAATAATCTTGGGAAATCATTGAGAATCTCGCTATTTACGACCATAAGAGCTAGAATAATTCAAGGGACTTCGTCAAACCGGTCAAGGAAATTTTTACATCTTAAAGTTCATCAAAAAAACCTGACCGATGACTTATTGAGCTTGAAGATCAAATCAAGTTTTTACTCAAAAAACCACAAACAGCACCCGAGACAAGCTCAACACACATTCCTTAAGTACACGTCAAAGCTGTTACCTCATACCTACCTCTACGAAGCCTTAATGTGATACCAAGGCAAAATTCTTTCACTTTTCTTGAACGTGTCCGCCCGAACCCTCAACCAAAAGCATTGGATACTAGTTTCGAACCTTGAGTATGAGACTACATGGAAGCACAAACGGAAAGAATAGAGAGGTTTGAAAATGTGATCTTTAAACAACGAGAAGAAATCAACGATAGAATGGCGGAGATGTTCGGACTTGTTAAAGAACTCGCAACAAGTACAACTCTAAAAAAGTGTTAGTTAGAGAAGAGGCTAGACACCTCATCACTAAGCATGTTAATTCCATTTCTCTCATTAGAATGGAGGATCAAAGGAGTGTCGGAAGTAACGGGGTGGTCGGTGAAGACATGGTTGAGCCTTACAAATCAGACTTGGCAAGGACTCTAAAAAAAGTTGATGGGAAAGGTAAAGTTGAAAATAGGACTAATAATGAGCTGGCTAGGAACACCAAGGAAGACCTCACAAGAGAAAAGGTTAGAGAACTTAGTGGAGATGCCTAGGTCACAACCTTTAAAGTTTTACCTTAAACATAAAATCAATAAGGAGCTAATCGAGGGTCTCGTAGGAAATTCAAGGTTTAATGACTCATTACTTGCAATGCAATCAGGAAAGATAGAGTGTGAAGCCTACCATTCGCTTCCCGTAGAACCTATGTGCAAGGCAATGCTTAAGAAAATGATTACCAAAAAGTAGGATATGGGGAGAAACTTAGTGATACCATGCAATGTAGGAGGATTAAAATACATGGATGCCTTAGTTGACCAAGGGTCCGATGTGAACGGCATACCCCTCTCCACCTACAATAGGCTAACCAACGAAAAGCTTGTGGAAACCGACATTAGACTCTCCTTAGCTAGTTAATTGCATATTCAACCCCTAGGAATAGCCGAGGACGTGTTAGTTAAGATAACAAGATTCATAAATCCCGTAGATTTTGTAATCTTAGATATTAAAGAGGATAAGAGAAAGCCATTTATTCTAGGAACACCATTCTTGACAACGGCTAAGGCCGAGATTAGGTTTGATAAAGGGACAATAACTTTAAAATCTGGAAAAAGCAAAACTAATTTTGGTAAAATCCCCGAATTCCTTTGAAAATTTGAAAAAAGAGAAAGAGATAAATCTGATATCGTGACCCCCACCAGCACCATAAATAAGCTTATTTTAGAATGGGAGGAAAGAATCAAACTCCACCAAGAAAAAGAAAAGGAGTTCAATCAATGGAGAAGTAAGGTGTTTAACGATGAATGTTCCGTACTCGTAAGTGAAGGTCGGAAAGTGAGTAACAAAGGAGGAGTCACGTAAGGATGTGTGACTCCGAGTCTAGCTAAAAGACTCTCTAATAAACAAAAGTGCTTTTTGGGAGGCAACCCAATATTTTAATTTCCCGCATTTAGGAGTGTCTTGTGTGTTTTAATTCTATTTCATTTATTTTTATATGTTTGAGTTATTTCTTGATCATGCTTTGTTTTGTTTTTAACCTCGTTTTAATTGCAATCAAAGGTATTTCATTAAAATTATTAAGAGAAAAATCCAGTTTATAAGAACCAATTCGAACATGTTAAATGAATTGGTTAGATTAATTCGTGTCAGTTTCGAGTCATATGATTGTGATAATTAATCTCAGGTTTATGCAGTATTTTCTACAGAAAATAACTAATAGAACTGCGTACAGAAAATTTTTCCAAGAAAACGAATGTGAAATTTTCATAGTGCCTGGAGATGGCGTTAGGATTTTTCCTGACGGCGTCGCGCCTCCAGACCAGTGAAAATTCAAATTATTTATTATTTAAAAAAAAAAATTTGTACAATTTCCAAAATTTGTAATTTTCTTAAACACATGCAAAAACCTTGATTACATTAACACATTCATCCTACCTTTACTGCTTTCATAGAGTCAACCCTAAAAGTTTTGTTGTATATATCATTATCCCGCAGATTTTACTCCAGGTATAGTTGACTTTGTCTTTGATTTACATGTTATATTTGATAAGAAGAAACCCGGAAGTTCTTAGGAGTTTCAGGAGGATGAATCTTGGATGATGATTTAGCCAGTTATCGTATGTTTCTTTTCCCTTTATTCGTTTTACGGGTACGTTTAAGAACATTAGGGATAATGTTCATCCTAAGTGCATGGGGGAATAAGCCTTAGAAACTATTCGTTCAATTGCCATTTGCTTGTTCCTTAAAATGATGAGTAATATATCGAAACATAGCATAGACGGTAATTTTAACCAAAATTTAAAAAAGAATTATGACACATACCGACAAAAACCGAGTATTAATCGCGTCTCATGGATAGGAATTTGTATGACTAGCACAAAAACCCTCAAATTCCACCCCAAAAATGTGAGGTTCGCCTTTAGATCTTTAGGAATTCAGGTATCCATTTTTTATACCTAAGATAATTCTACCTTTAGCTTTCTCTAGTTAAGGATCAAGCAATCACATGTATCTATTCCATCGTTATATGGATGTGTATATGTGGTTTTGTCACCTTTTTTGGAGCATTGGTATCGATTTAAAATTATATGAGTGTACCGGTAGTGTATTAAATTCTAGAACTTGTTTTTGTGATGCATCCTGAGATCGCATAGTGAGAATTAGGATTTGCTAAATGATAAGACGCACTAGGATTAACCTATGTTTTAAACCTGTATTTGTTATTATGGTCACCTTGATCATATAACTATCCTACACCCTTGCCATGCACTCATTTTTAGTGCAGGATACCCCTAGTACATCCCTCCGAGCCTAACCTTTTCACGGTTCTTATAAATTTCTGGTTGACTCCAGATTTTTAATGAAGAGCATTATTAAACCCTTAACCATTTGTTACACCCAAATCGACTTAGCCTACCTTGTGTGTACTCGCTTTTAGTACATTATTGTAAACCCAGTTAATTATTACAGGAGTACATAGTTGCTAAGTCGAGTCATTTATCCTTGTAAATACAGTTTTGGGACGATTGGGAATCATGGTAGTTTTTATCCTATGAAGAATTGGGGAAGAAGTCACCTATTACCCCCATTAGAGCTCAATATGCTCCATGTTTGTTGATCCATTTGATTCGGGTCATTAGCTTAGTAAATTGTAATTAGTTAGCAAAAACTCAAGTGTAGGGTGTGTTATAAACCCCAAGTTATGTATTATGTTTATTCAAAAAAAAAAGAAAAATAGAAAAGAAAAAGAAAGAGATTGATGTAGAGTTTGTATTTTAGTTCATTATCCATTCCGTAGAGCAGTCGAGTCTTGTCTTAGCAACGCCTCAGCATGTATTCTTGTAGTAATTAACTTATCACCGCCCATGTGTATACCACCCATTCCTGCTGATGTTTAACCTACACCCTACACATTACAACCCTTTAAAAGCCCTCTTTGATAGTAATTTCTAGTACTTATGCCAAGCGACAGAGGTTTGATCCTTTACCAAGCCTATGGTAATTTGTATGCTACGACAAGTAATGAGTATTATTTTCCCGTTTCCCACATCGTTATAATTCATTATACACCCGAGAGAAAGAGAGAATACAAACACTTATGTGAGGTGCTAGTATATAAATTTTGTGGTTTTAATTACGAGGTCTAGAAGGTTGTGTCATAAACTGCTTTTGAATAGTAGGTTAAATGCCCCCAATATCGCTATTGTCTAGGTAGAAAAGCTCATTTGCTTGAGGACAAAAAAATCCCAAGTGTAGGTATATTTGATGAGGTGTCATTTTATACGCTTTTTAGGGGTCATTTAACCCCCTAAATCATGCTATTATGCCCAATTTATGTACTTCAATTTTTGTTTTGCGTTTTTAGCATTTGGATGGCTTTTGTAGAAAATACACATGACTTGGGCTCAATTGAAGAAGAAACGAACAAGACTACGAATCTACACCAACTCTTTTGAAGAATCTGCGTACATTGTCTGGAGACGACGTCGCCATCCGTTGCGACGGCGTCAGAACATACAATTGACGGTGTCAGATCATAACCGCCTCAAAAGAAACCCTAGAAGATTCGGCGAAGTGACGGCATCAGAAATCATGCGACGCCGTTGAGGCCTATTTTCCTATATATACCAACTCGTTTTAGGGTTTTTAGTGTGTAATTTTTGGGAGACGAACCCTAACTTTAATAGTTCGAGTGTAGCAGCTTTTAGGCCGTTTTTAGGTCCTTAAAACCCAATTGTATCAGCCTTTAATCCATGATTTAATCAAGTGAAGTTCATTTATCTTTAGTCACTTCATATGTCTATGCGTTTTGTGATTGATTCTTGTTCTTCTTCTTTATTTAACATGCTAGGCTAGATCCTTTAGTATTTACTTATGATTGCATGAAACTTGATATGTAGATCCTTATTATGTTGCTTTTTGTGATGGATGAGCGCGTTAGGCTTTAGAAAACTAGCCATAAGATATTAAATTGGCCTAGACGTCTAGGGAAACACGAGTATGTAGAAAGGATACCATCGGTAACAGTCTTCATACTACCTTACCCCTAATATGGTTGATCCCTCTTAAGTGTTTTAATTGCATGTAATGCACTCTTAGGGGCATTGTAATAGTCTTCATACTACCTTACTTGTGCGTTGCCTTAACGGAATATTACATAGACGGCGGGTTCGTGTAATTCATTCATGACTTAGGAAATACTTACACAGATCATTGCAAGAGTGACAAAGAAACATATTTTGGAGAAGCATAATAAGGAGTAACGCATGATTAAGTAAATATGTTCGTTTACCATATAATTATCACTAGTAGTTTAGATTTTATTATTAGTTTAATTGGTTAAAAACCAACCATTCTCTCAAATCATGATATTTACTTGCTTTTATAAAAACATAAAAATACAAAAAGAATATCCTCTCATCCCCTTAGACCTCTGTTAGATTCTATTTGAACCTTTCCAACCTATTCCCCTAGAGAACAATAACAACCCCTGAGTCTTGCCTATATCACACTGTAATGATTAGGTGCACTGCCTAGGGAATTGTAAAACTTCCTGTGAAGTCCTTACAAACCGCACATTAGCCTTGTGGCGGGATTGACATGGTCATAAAAGATTTAGACTTAGAGCCAAAGATCGATACCATAATGATGGACTTTTAAAAGTAGGTCCTTGAAACGAGTCCATGCTTCAGAAAAGGATTCACCTTGATGTTATTGGAACATCAGATAACATTTTAGAGTTTGGCAGTTCTTCCCAGTGGAAAGAATTGAGAAAGGAAACGGGTAGTGAGATCCTCCTAATTGAAGATGGATCCTGCGGGAAGACGTTCAAGCCAATGCTAGCTTGATCGCAAAGGGAAAATTAAAATAAACGCAGTCGCTTCTTTCCCTATTTTCAACATTAAGGTCAAGAGAATCTACAATTTTAAGAAAATCCTTATGATGTTGATTTAGCTCCTCAGACCGAAGTCCGTGGAATGAGCATCGGATGGTGCCAGATCGTAGAGGCACCACATTGTTCCCATCGGGGAGCTCAATGGTGTTTCGATAGCCCCGTGGCTAGGTCGGGAATAATCTCCTAAAGTACAGGGTGGATTTCTATTTTCCATGGTGGTCAACGAAAAAGAAGGTTTTACAAGACAAATGGAATGAAGAAAAGATAGACTACGAGAAAGCTAATAGAAAAAAAAATCTCACTTGATAGGAATCTAGTGAGTAGACCTAAGCTAGATCAAATCTGAAACCTAGACTATTCCCCAACAATGGCGCCAAAAACTTGATGTACGGGTAATTGCAAACTAAAGTTTTACAACCCTCCTAGGTAGTGTACCTAACCGTTGTAGTGTAGCATAGGCAAGACTCGGGGCGTGTTATCGTTCGCTAGGGGAATAGTTTGGGTAGGCTCGAATCGTATGATCACAAAGGTCTAAAGGTTGAGAGAAGAGTATTTTTGTATTTTTATATTTTATGAAAGCAAGTAAAATCTCGGGTTTGAAGTGGGTTTGATTAAACTAAACTACTCCTAATTCTATTCTAACTGCAGAAAAGTAAAAGTGATGGAAAACTCATAAGGTTAAACAAGTGTGTTTACCTAATCATGCGCTACTCCCTATTTATCGTCTCTTGTTTTATTACCCGTCACCCTCGTAACGGAATGTGTAAGTATCTAATAATTAAACACCTAACTCGGAATCAACCCAAATGGCAAGGTAGTATGAAGACTATTGCGTGAGCGTCATTTAACCTAGTCGTGTTTCCTTAGACATCTTCGCTCAACAATTAAGGCTAGTTTTCTAGAGCTTAATGCGCACATCATTAACAAGAAGCAATAATATAAGATAATTAACTAGGTTTCATGCAATCATAAGCAAACACAAATTAAATTTAGCGAAACATGATTATTGAATGCGAAGAACAATTAATCAAACAATACATAGACATATTGAAAGATTAAAAAGATAAAGAAACTTCACTTCAATAAATCATGGATTAATGATGAGTACAATAGGGTTAGAAACCCTAAAAATCGCCTAACAACATCTGCTACTAAGTATGAAATCGTTCCTCAAAGTTTTCCACACAAAAACACAAAACTAGGGTTTACATATATAGGATTTAAGTCTCCACGACGTCGCTTATTAATTCCGAGGCCGTCAACCCGTTGAATCTTCTTCGCGCTTCTTTATGTCGACTACTCAGACACCGTCGCCAAAGATTCTGACGCTGTCTCTTGATAACTTTGACGTCGTCACAAGGATTTGTGACGCCGTTTCCACGCACTGCATGCCAATTCTTCATCATCTTCGTGTAGAGTAGCAATCTTGTCCCGTTTCTTCCTAAATTAAGTCCAAGTCACGTGTATTTCCTCCAAATGCCTTACAAATGCTAAAATGTAGCACCCCCATTTTTAGATTGCGTAGCGGAAATTACAATGGGTGTTACTAAATAGCACAATACCCCAAGATAATAGAAAACGACCCAAATGAGACGTTTTACAAACAGATGTTCCATTATTTAATCAGATAAAATGCGTTTAGGTCCCCACAGGAATCGTAACCACAACCATTACAACATTTGAAAGACAATTGTTTAAAATTAAAGACATTGTTTTAAAACACATTAAGACATTGTTTTTGAAAGACAAGGAACACATAAGTAGTCTTTCACTAAATCATCACACGCACGACACCTCCACGCCATCGTTGCCTTCATACTTGATTACCTGAGATAAAACATGTTTAAAGCATCTACAAAATTGTTGAGTGAAATTCATAGAGTCTAAAATAATCAATAAGTAATAATCTTTGAACACATAATTAGTTCTCAGGAAAACATTGCAACGAATAAAATGTATAACATCTCTTTTATTTCACGCAATAAGCTCATGACACCGAACGTTAACAATACATATATCCTTTCATATGTCAATTCGCCCCAGAACAAGGTATTATTGTCATATACCTACTACCTCTAAATACAAAACGTCCGTTTGACAGCGTGTTCACAAGGATTCAGACCCCGGACAGGGTTTTCAAACCCAATAAATCTATTTAATACATTAGCGTTCACCTAGCAAGGCAATTAAGGGTTCATGTAATATGGGACTTCGACAATAGCTACTTATGCGAAAACATTCTCATAATCGGGTCCAGCATACCATAAATCATATGTGTTCGATTTATAAAACAAACATGTATCCCCCTTGCGGGTTTATAAAACAATCAAAAGATTTAAAATGTGAGGCTGTGGACTCACCTTAAGCAAAATATTCCAATTCGATCAAACAAGAAGTGCAAATAACTTCACGTCTCAACCGCAACCTATATAATACATATATAGCGGTACGTGACTAAAAATAAAATAATTCATATAAAGCATACTTATATATATATATTTATATAACTATTACGTATATACAATCATATATACAATCTCCAAATGCGACGCAAAACATTTTACTTCGACGCACCCACAAATGTACAACAATTATAATTGCGTTACGCTTCGTTTACCATAAAGTTTCTATTTTTAGAAAGTTGCCGAAAGTAAGGATAATATAATCCGAACTTCATATTTCATCATTAATTAACTAACATTACAAACCCTTTGCTCATTATAAACCATATTCAAAAGTATACGCAAGTTTGACTTTCAAAAGTCAAACTTCGTAGTTGACTTTTTATACCAAAAATTACCAATATTAAGAGTTACGTGACGAGCCACCTAGCGAAACGTAGCTAAAGGCGAACTCTATCACTTTTCATTATCAAAAATAACTTTCAAAAATTTCTCGACACGCTACGCGGTGGTCAAACTTTCTAGTCAAACTTGACGTGTTCAAAAGCCATTAAAACGACATTTTTGACTTAAACCAACTATCAAAACATGTTTAACTAGCCTATTTATATATGCTAAAACCATCAAACTTCAATCAATAATCAAATATACTTTCAATATTTTCCGCACTTAAATCTTATAGCACATAATATATAATACGCAATATCGTCAAATTAATCACACAAGAATGTAACTAGAAAACTCACAAAACTATAACGAAAATTTGTTTTGGCTTCCCCTTTTGGTTTGAGTTTGGACGCACACCCAAACAACAAAACCAAAACCTTTTTCAATCAAACCAACTTGCAAGAACACTTATCTAACAACTATAAACCTCCATTTTAGATCAAAACCACAAGAACTTGACCAAATCTTAAATTACCAAAATACTTATTGCATGTGTAATATTTTTAGTGGGATGTGTAGGTCTCGATGAGAGGATTAAGAAAATATATTCGGATTGTATTGCATGTCGAAAAATCAAAGTGTTTGGGTGGTGGTGGTGTGTGGCCGATCGTGGAGTGAGCAAGAGAGACAAAGGAGAAATTTTTTTCTAAAGTGTAATAATGTGGAAGTATCACTTCCTTTTATAGGAAATAAGTTTAGGCACTTGACACTTTTAGTCCCTCCTTCCTTAAAGTCCTATTTTTAGTACAAAGTTATTTGTTTCGTTATATAGTCAGCCAAAAAGCTCGGGTCACACCACATTCCTAAATATTTTTATTCCGTGCCACTAAATTTTAGTTTAAAACATTTAATATAATGTTAAATCACGTAAACCTCGATTCTTTACACGCTTTTTACAAAAACACTGGGAAAAGCCATAAAATACAAAAATAAAATAATCACGCTCTCGGAGCGGCAATATAAATTTTTCTAACTTTTTCGGACGCTAAAAACAAATAAAAACTCAATGACGGCTTGTAATTTCCCAATAAATGGAAATTTTCACCAAACCTTATACAGCATAAACGACTAAAATCAATTAAGTAGTAAAATAATTATCATAGCTCAGGATAAATGTTGACCTGAAACTCAGGTTGTTACATTCTCCCCTCCTCTAGGGAGGGCCGTCCCGGTGCTTAGCTCGACTTATCCGCTCTTCCTCGCTTCATCATTACTCATAAAGAGATGAGGGTAATTATTCTTAATCTGATCCTCACGCTCCCAAGTAAATTCTGGACCTCTTTGCGAATTCCAACAAACTTTAACTTTAGGTATCCGACTTTGCTTAAGTCGCTTGACCTCTCGATCTACGATTTCTATCGGCTCTTCAATCATGTGCAACTTATCATCAAGTTGAATCTCGTCCATCGGAACGACAATGTCGCCTTCCGCTAAACATTTCTTGATATTCAAAAAATGAAAAGTACTATGAATCCCTTTCAACTCTTCAGGTAGTTCCAACGTATAAGCCACAGGACTGACTCTAGCTAGAGTCTTGAATGGCCCAATGTAACGTGGACTTAACTTTCTTTTTTGGTAAAGGGTGCGCTTTCCAAAATGAACACCGCCCTTCCACAGCGATACCTTGAGCAGTACCATATCACCGACTTCAAATTCTAATGGCTTAGATCTTCTATTCACGTAGCTTTTTTGACGGCTACGAGCAGTCAACAAGCGGTTCTTAATTTGAACAATTAGTTCTTTCGCTTTCCAAATCTGTTCGAGGCCGGTAAGCGGTACTCATATCCAAATTTATCCCTAACGCTTTCTAAAGCGATCTTTAGAATATAGAGGTAAAATGACTATCTTTATCCTAAATGATTGATATAGGAACACCATGCCTACACATAATTTCCTTTAGATAAAGTTGTGTGAGTTTCTCCATAGTATCAGTCTTCTTCATTGGTAGGAAGTGAGCTGATTTGGTCAATCGGTCGACAATGACCCATATCGTATCATAGCCACTCGGCGTTCTAGGTAGTCCACTAACAAAATCCATAGTGATCCTTTCCCATTTCCAAACAGGAATCTCAGGTTGTTGCAGCAACCCAGACGATTTCTGATGCTCAGATTTAACCTTCGCACAAGTCAAACACTTGCTAACATACGTGGCAATATCAGCTTTCATATTTGGCCACCAATACAACAACTTTAAATCCTAATACATCTTGTCCGATCCCGGATGGTCAGAAAACTTGGAATTATGTGACTCATGCATAATCAAATCCCTTAATCCACCGAATCGTGGCAACCAAACACGATTTCCAAAACAACACGTTCCATCAGGGCAAAACTCAAATATTTGATTAATCAATCTCCCAAAATTTATGGCCTTCACATTCTTCTTCTTCATTGCTTCCTTTTGAGCTTCAAGGATTTGCTTAGGTAGATTTTTGTGAACAGTCATCATTAAAGCTCGAACACGTAATGGCTTAATCCTTTCCTTCCGACTTAAGGCGTCAGCCATAACATTTTCTTTTCCAGGATGATAACGAATCTCACAATCATAATCACTTAACAACTCAATCCAGTGATGTTGTCTCATGTAAAGCTCTTTCTGATTCAAAATATATTGTAGGCTCTTGTGATTGGTAAAAACCACACACTTCGTTCCATACAAATAATGTCTCCACAACCTAAGAGCAAAAACAACGGCTCCCAACTCCAAATCATGAGTAGTGTAATTCTCTTCGTGAGTCTTCAATTGTCGGGAAGCATACGCTATCACCTTTTCCCGTTGCATCAACACAGCTCCATAACCCTTAAGTGACACATCGTAATAAACCATGAAATCTTCCATTTCTTCGAGCAACACTAAGATCGGTGCACTACACAACTTTTGCTTCAGTGTTTGAAAAGCTTCCTCTTCTTCATGACCCCACTCATATTTCTTATCTTTCTGAGTCAATTTGGTGAGTGGCTTAGAAATCAAATAAAAACCTTCAATAAACCTTCGATAGTAGCCAGCTAATCCTAAAAATTATCTCATTTCAGTTGTCGTCATCGGTGCAGCCCAATTCCTAATGGCTTTAATCTTCGCAGGATCAACATGAACACCATTACGATCAATCACGTGACCAAGGAATTGTATCGACTCCAACCAAAAGTCATACTTAGAGAACTTGGCATACAATCTCTCCTTCTTAAGCAACTCCAATATAATCTTTAAATGCTTTCCATGCTCTTCTTCGTCCTTGGAATAAACCAAAATATCATCGATGAACACAATGACGAACTTATCAAGATATGGCTTGCATACTCGGTTCATCAAGTCCATAAATATAGCAGGCACATTGGTCAATCCAAACGACAATACTTGAAACTCAAAGTGACCATATCGAGTTCTAAATGCAGTAATTAGAATGTCCTCTTCTTTAATGCGAAGCTGTTGATATCCTGATCGCAGATCGATCTTATAATAGACGCTCGAACCTTGAAGTTGATCAAATAAATTGTCGATTCTCGGGAGAGGATAACGATTCTTAACAGTGAACTTGTTCAATTCGCGGTAATCAATACACATTCGAAAAGACCCATCTTTCTTTTTCACGAACAACATCGATGCTCCCTATGGTGATAAACTCGGACGAATAAATCCTTTCTCCAACAGCTCTCGCAATTTCTCCGACAACTATTTCATCTCAGACGGTGCCAAACGATATGGTGCACGTGCAACAGGTGCAGCCCCCGGTACCAGATCAATTTGAAATTCTACTTGCCTAGGCGGTGGTAGTCCCGACAAATCATCAGGAAACACCTCAGGAAAGTCACGAATTACAGGCACGTCTTCCAATCGCGCCTCCTTCGGGTTCTTCTTAGTCACATGTGCCAAAAACAAATGACAACCTCGTTCGATATACTTACGGGCTTTAATACAAGATATGACCTTTAGTCGGGACATACGCTTGTCACTTTCGACTGTCAACGTCTTGTTCCCGTAAGGTATATGAACAACCTTCTCACCACAAACGATAACGTCATCGTTCTTGACAAGCTAATCCATACTGTTTATAACGTCGAACATACCAAGCTCAATCGGCATGAGATCAATTTCAAAAAGATGGTTCACTAAATTCAAAGTGCAACCTTTTAAAACAGTGTTCGTACTAACTATCTTTCTGACGGCTAACTCTACCTCGTAACTAGTATCTATTTTAACCGGATTGATATCAAGCATGGAACTAAATCTAGTGTCCACAAAACTCCTATCAAAACCCGAATCAAATAAAACAGAAGCATAGCGGTTATTGAGTAGAAACGTACCTGTAACCACATTCGGACCTTGCAGCTCAGCATCCTTAATCGCATAAGCTCGGCCACGAGCTTCTCCAACTTCCTCTTGCTTGACCTTCTTTGGGCATCGGTTCCCCGTATGACCTTGCTCACCACAATCATAACAAGTCCAAATGGGTTGCGCGTTTGCACCCGTGGAAACATTCTTTTCCTTGCAATACCTCGCTTCGTGCCCAATCTTTTCACACTTGTGGCACTTGATCGTACATTGACCAACATGGTGAGTAAAACAACGTTCACACATAGGGTGTGATCCAGAAGACACCTTTCCCTCATTCGGGGAAGTAGTCATAGCTCGTGCGTTCCCTTGCTTTTGATTATTCTGCGAAGATTGGCGGGAGTTATCCTTGTGGTTGCTCTTACCACTACTATTCCCACTTTGAAAGTTCTCCCACTTTCACTTATTGCCTTCAAGAATCCTTTCATTCCTAACTTGTAACTTTTGTTCCATCAACTTATGTGCCATACGCACCGCTTCATTCAAATTGGTAGGCTTAGAAGAAGTAACTTCACCCTTGATGTTATCAGACAATCTTCGGATGTAAGCCTCAATTTTTGCACTTTTCGGCTCGACCATTCTTGGACACATCAAAGCTAACTCATTAAATCTTTGAGTACAAGCCACCATGTTATACTCTTTGACCTTCAGGTTCCATAACTCATTTTCCATTCTTTGCGGTTCTTTAGCAGGACAAAACTCCCCTGTCATCAATTTCTTCATCTTAGTCCACCCCATTTGGTTAACAACATCTAGTCCCAAAATTGCGACTTTGGAGTTCCACCAAGTCAGTGCAGGTCCTCGCAGTGTAGCAGCAGCAAACTTAACTTTCTTATCTTCTGCACACTCGCTTATCCTAAAAGTCATTTCTGTTTTCTCAAACCATATCCTAAGCTCAACAGCTCCTTTGGTACCACAGAAATTTTTAGGGTTACACTTCATGAATCCAGCAAAAGTGCATTCTCGGATAGCAGGTGCGGTAACTTGACCCCTAGCTTGTCTAGATCCACTAGTATTATTCCCGGCATTCGCTTGTCTTGCCCGCTCAGCAGCAATAGCGGCATCGACACTTTCTTTAATCATTCGTCGAACGACAACTTGAGTCAAAGGTGCAGACTTTGGAGGCATGATTCTGTTACGTCACATAGAAAACAACTTGATAAGCATTCATAACATGATATACTCATAACATAGTCACAATTAAGTATTAAAACGATAACGGGAATTTTAAAAACGCGACTAAAACCTAAATTATTAAATTTTAACCCTAAAAATGTAAATTTAATTTCTAACAGTCCTAAATGATTAAAAATAATTTTAGAAAAAAGAATTAATTTTTTTTTCACTTTTATTTAATTTTTTATGAATTAAAAACTATTTTAATCTAGAAAATTAATTAAAAATACTAAACTAATTTATAAAAATCTGGAAAAATTACTAAAAGTACTTAAGACTAATACTAAGATAATGGTAAAAAGAAAATTCCAATAAGCTCTTGCAATAAGCTGCTAAACAGCTGAAAAAGCTTCTAAGCTTAAACTGAAAAACAACCCTTAAATACCAAGTGGCCCAGGGTCTAACAGAAAAGACCCAAAGGCGCAATGGTAAGAGTGTGTGCGTAAAGGAGATGTCACAGGTTCGAACCCTGTGACCTTTCTTTTTGATAAAACATTTTTTTATTTTTCTTTTTAAACAGCTAATCTATAAGTCAAATAAGCAACTTTGTAAAACAACTTTTTCTACAACTTACTAATAAGCTAGATTAAGCAAGCTTAAAACTGGCAGAATGACTAAATTCATTTATAAGACTTTTTAAGCTAAACTGTTATGATATTTAAGACTCAATAAGCAAATAAAAAGCTAATAAGCTGAGAACAACTAACTTCTTAGTCCTAATAAGTTAATGAGAGTAGAAATCCACTAACATTTTGAGCTCAAAAGCTCTCAGAAGCTAAAAGGAAAATGGGCTTACTCAAACAGTTTTAAAAGGGAAAATGACCAAATTTAAGCTAAGATTAAAATAAAATAAGCACTTAGAAATAGGTAAGGACTAAAAACAGATTGAGCTTAATATGCAAGGAACACATAAAATCTAGATTTAAGAAAATTGGTTTAGAAATAAGCTAGAAAAAAGGACTTGAAAAAGTGACAGATTAACTAATATCTTTTTGGCTTTTTTTGAAGTTTGAAAATGGCAATTTGCAGCCCTATTTTTAAGCTAGTAAAAGTTAATGTGAAAACTCAAAAAATAAAAACAGATCAAGCTTGATGTCTAATGAGCTTATTCTATCAATATCAAACCCTAAAACAAACTTAATCAAATCTAAAAATGCTATTGAAAACTGGCTTTTGGAACTTTGAAAATAAGACTTAAGAACTTAGACAAAATTTTAACTTAAAAACAACATGGCAATGGTACACTAATACTAACTCATTCTACTGCATATGGAACCAATAACAAGCATGAAAACAACACCTAAATGCCATAAATCAAGATCTAAGCTAATAAGCAAATATATCAAACTAAAATTCCACAGATTCAAACCATGCATACAATAAACCTTAAACTTGATTTGTGGACTTTAAAAACTTGTAAAAACTAACTTTAGGACGAAAATTAAGGCTGGTTAAAATTTATTAAAAGGCCAAAGTGGCTTAGGCAGCACTAACAAGTGTTAGTGCTGCTTGTGCCAAACACCCCCCTTAAAAATCTGTATTCTATTTTTTTAGGCTACAAAAACTGAATTAAGCTAAGATTTGTAAGACAGAATATAGGTCTAAGCAAATAAAGTTTAAATGAGCACAAACAACAGGAACATAAGCACAATAAGGAAACCGTAATTAACTAAAATTAAATAAAAAAGAGAAATTTAGAATAGTACCTTGACCTGATCTTTAGAGCTTATCTACAAGCTCCAACTTATCAGAGATAAGCTGGTATTGTCCATAAGCCCATCCATGTTTGGCTTATCATCTAAATTAAAAGCTGAGGTATTTTAGGGGGGATTAAAGTGAATATCTAAACTCAGTTAAGCTTGTGAGGGCTTAACTGAATGCAAGCAAGCTTTTGAAGTAATGAAGAGCTTTTAGAAGCTTATTAGGAGATTAAGAACTTATTTAAACCATAATTGCATTAAGGAAAAACTTGAATTAGAACACGAAATTAAATCAAACTAAATTTTATTGATAACAAAATGGTTACAATGCTTGGAAAAGAAAGTTACAAGAAAATTAAGCTGAAAACAACTAGAATCTACTAAATTACGAAAAAGCTTCAGCTAAAAATCTACATATCTCATTTGTATGATCCAAGCCTTTATTTAAAAGGATAAGGGACCCTTCTTATCCAAGGAGGAGCGTCCTATTCTTCAATCTCGACCCTCTAATTATAACCACCTCATAATCATCATCTTTTAAGCTGTTGGATCCTTTACACGCACCATTAGCCAATCAAACTGCTAGGGATTGCCAGTGTGGCTATAAAGGGTGTCAAAGGGTGTCAGGGATAAGGCTTCTAGAAGTACTCATGATTGTGGCCCAGCGTGTGGTGTGAAAATGAGGATTTTACCGATGTGTTATTATGGAGGAGGAGAGTGAAAAATTGGAAGCGATATACATTAATTACTTTGACCCTGCCTTGACATTTGATACGGGTTATAAGAGAAGTGAGATGGGCTTGGATTTTAGACTTGGGCCATGGATTAGGTTTTAGTGGATTGGATTTATAAGGTGATTATAGGGCTTTTAAAATTAGGCTTAAGAACTAATGGGCTGACCTGGCCCATTTAAATGGGTACGGGTTGGCCCATTAAGGATGTATACGCCTTCGGCTTCGGTATCTTGCTCTTTTCCAGTCTCGTGCTCGGTTTTGTCGGCTTTGGCCTTATTTTTGTCTTTTTGTCAATATCCGATATCTACACAGTACATAACGCAAAACAAGCATATATATAGCATTTATGATCTATTTTTGGTCGTTTAGGGTAATTTTATTAGGTAAAAGGTATGTGTAATTAAGCACATACCAAAATCCCCCATACTAAACTATTGCCGTGTCCTCACGCAATGTCATAAACACACACTTAGAAAACCAAAAATTTCAACCCCCTTAGACTAATTACCTCGAAAAGTAGCTAAGTGTTCATCTAAGGGGATTAAGAAATCATTAGTTTTGAAAAGCCCCCCGTTTAATCATTTTTATGCATTTATTCTTATCATTCATATCATGACTTTAAGGATCACGGAACAAGAAACACTTAAAAGGATAAATTCATCGTCCTCGATTTTTCACCCGCCTCAAACCAAGCTTAAAAACGAAATCATTGTTTAATACAAGTTAAGATGCTAACACTACTCATAAAAGCTAATTGTGTAAACGCAGCTACTTTTCGCTCCCTTATTCCTAAATCCTCTAAAGATTTTATTATTATTCTTTGTGACAAATAAATTAAATCCTTATTCAAATAAAGTAAACCTGGTTTAGACCATAATTAGTTTGAAATCCTTTCCTAAAGAGACAATATGGTGAGAATAAGGTCCACATTAAGGTTCTAATTTCGCAGGATTTAGGGGTTATCCTTTTTATTTCATCCGAAACAACTCAACTACGAGTCCAGAGACGGGGGCTTTATTTAGATAACCCCGGAGTTGAAATTTGGCTTTATTCTTATTATTAATGCAACATTATTAGACCTTAGTCCTTTAAATAATTTCCACATCGGTATGCGAGCCGACCATGGTCCAGGAGTCTTATTTCGACCTCAGTGATCCTTGACCTTTTTGAAGGCTGCAACATCAGTTGTAAGCCGGCAAGATGCAGCAAACTTTTATTAGTCTCGGATTATTATTCTTACTATAGGCCTTCTTTTGAAGACTGCCACATCAGTTGTGAGCCGGCAAGAGGCAGTAAACTTGTATCAGACCATAGTTTTTATTAATATTACCTACACCCTTTAAACGACTACCACGTCGGTTGTGAGCCAGCAAGAGGTAGTGGTCTTATTTCGGCTTCGGTTTATTACATAACTATTATTATTATAGCCAAATTTCGAGTCCTATGGTCTTTTAACTACCTAGACAACGGTAGTGAGCCGTCAGGAATCAGTAGCCTATTTCCCGACAACAATGACAAAACCTCGATGTGTACCTTACTTTCACCAGAAGGAATCTCTACGAAGGGATTTAAACTAAGAATCGCAAAAACCAAAGTAACTTTA
>BQNB010047811.1:0-42901 GCA_026074375.1 Tanacetum coccineum | reverse complement strand
TTGTAATATCCGTACCTACACATCACAAATGACAAAGCAAGCAATATACAAGCATAATTTGCACAAATTGATCATTTTAGGGCTATTTTTAGTATAAAACGGATATGTGATTTCTCACATATCAAAAACTCATCTATAGACGATTCAACTTTAGATAATGAATATGATAAAGTTTGCAAAATGAGTTTAAAAATAATCACAAAGAATAAATAACTAAAAGCTATTAGAAATAGTTTAGAAAATGAGCTTAGTGAATTAAAATTAAAATTGTTTACACTCGAGAAAATCAAGGGAGTTGATCTTGAATGTATAAATTGTCAATTACTTAGAATTGACAACGAAAAACTTAAAGAGGAAACCCTTAAGCTAACTAAATTTGAAAAGAGTAAACATTGCTTAAATAAAATGTTAAGCAATCAAAAACCCTCCGGAGATAAATTGGGTTTAGGGTTTAACTCATTTGAAGCATCAAATAGTAAGTCTAAGGAAATCAAATTTGTGAAATTTCAGAAAGAAACATCTTCTGGTGGCGGTCCCTCAAATACTGAGGGCGACCCCCATAAAGCACAGACGGTCCCCAAAGCAATTAAGGGACCGCCTGTTTGTTCACCAGAATCTGAAAAATCCGTTTCTTTTCAAAAATCCATTTTGGGTCCTAGACCAAAACACACAATAGTAAACAATGTTAAAATTCCCGTTGCTAGTGATAATGAGGTTAAACAATTATATAAACCATCGTTAAAACCCGGAGTTGGATTTTATAAACCAAATTTTAGGTCAAAAACTCCACCGCCTAGAAAAGTCAATAATCATTATCCTCATTCTAAAACTCCGCAACCAAAAAGGAATGTTGGTCAACAAAACCAACCTCATGGTTTTCCCGTAACTTGGAGCAACTTCTAACCTCAAAGTTACATGCCATGGGAAATGTATCCTCCATTTCCACATCCCAATCAAATGCATCAAATGTATGAGATGTTTAGAACTAACAACTTTGGACCCATGAGATATTGGGGACCAAATGTTTAAGTTATTGTCTTATATAAATAGATATGCCTTGGAGTCGACTTGGAATCCGATGAGTGGATAAAAGATAGTGGATGCTCTAAACACATGACGGGTAACCGAAAGCTTGTTTCAACCTACAAGGCATACAATGGAGGTAACGTCATTTTTGGTAGTAATCTTCGCGGTAACATCATTGGCAAAAGTATGATTTTAATGACTCTTTCAGTGTAGAAAATGTAAAACATGTAGATAACTTAAGATTTAACTTGCTAAGTGTAAGACAAATACGTGATAATAAATGTAGGGTTACTTTTTCTGAACATGATAGTGAAATCACTAAGGACGGTAAGGTTATAGGTAGAGGTGTCACACCCCGCCAAGGCGGAAACGCGAGGCATAACGAGAATGGATATCATCACAACACAATGACGTCTATATAGAGAATACTAAAATGCATACAATAAAGTAAAGTATAGACACAAAGTGTCATAACAATACCCATAACTAAGCAAAACATAAAAGGCGTCTTTATTGATGAAAAGGAAGTTCTCGTCAATAAGAGACATGCAACATATATTAGAAAACAAGCTCACGCTAGTCACAAAGCTAAGAATATAGTCTCAATGAACTAAATTCTTAACCTACACCATAGGGATGTTCTTCGGTCCATCCGTCATACGGAGCTACGAAGGAAACCTGTAACACCTAGTCATAGTAGAAGACTACTCCAGTGTATTCTTTGGACAATATTTCTTAAGTATAAAACCGAGGCTTTTGAGCAATTTGAAATCTTTAGTAAGAAAATAAAAAATTTTCAAATTAAGATGTTTGTTAGAATTATACTTGAGTTAACCTGGGGTAATATGTCAAGTCTTAGTGTGATGGTTTATGTTTCAAAACTTTATAAAGTTTAACGTATTACTTTGATTTATTAATTTATGGAAATATTGTATCATTGTTCGGGCCATCATAATTCAGAGGTCATGTAGTAAACGTTTGAGGAGCCAGGACACTTTTAAATCATAAATCCAGCAAACTCGTCAAAACGTATACCCAAATGAAACTCCTCACATGAAGCTCCCTAGTAACATGATACGACAAGATTTTAAGTTTCTTCAAAAGTTAGTCGATGATAAATTACGTTAAATATATAACGTAATTGTTTTATAATGCGTCGATCGATGATTAATAACGATTAATGTGTCGGGTTTTAATAAAATCAAGTTTTATAATATTAATATATATTTTTATAATTTATATAAAAATATTATATCCTATATTTTTAAGTTTGCAAAAATGGCAATATATACCCTTGGTTTATAAACTTTTACAAGTTTAGTCCTTTATATATAAAGTATATATAATTAAAACCTTTGACTTTAGAACTTGGCAAAATTGGTCCTTATAATTATTGTTAGGAATTATACTTTGAGTTGATTATGACAAAACATATTAAAGATGGAGGACCTACAAGATAAAGCTGGAATAACATTAATGCTGATTGAAGATTAGTCAAACAGTATTTAATGCTCAGCTAAAAGATAAAGATCAACATTAATGTTGAGTGAAGATTAGTCAAATAGTATTTCATGCTGATTTATAGTTTCCTAATACTGTTTGATCTTATCTTGTCTTGTAAACCCTAACCCCTCTAGTATATAAAGAGGGGTAGGCGTCTAGGTTTATGATTCATGGAATTCACAATGTAAACCTAAAGGTGTGTGTGTGTACTCTAGGCGTCAAGTCTTTGTAAGACGCCTAGCTTTAGTAGCTAGCTTATTAGTAGCTTAGTAGTATAGTAAGCCTTTGTATCCTGATCAAATACAATGAAAGGCTTAATGTTTAGTAGTAACACCTTGTTCTTAATTATGATTGTATTATTTGTTATTCCGCTGGATCATGATTATGATATCCTAGATGAGCTAGATCGTGGATCAACATGTGGTATCAGAGCCTCGTGGCTCTCGATCTAGGATCTACAAGGTGTCGTGTTGCTATCCATGATGTTCTTGAAGGCCACAAAACCCTATTTCTGAAAATGATATGGTTCGATCATATTTATCTCTGCTTGATTTGATTTTGTTCTTCATAAGCTGTTTATTGCATAACATAATAATGCCGCATTTTGGTCTGGGACCAAACCCCATTATTATTTCAACTGGCTATGGGGAGTGTGATCTGGGATCAACGTGATGAACTCTAGCTGAGATACAAATTTTTGTTTGTCTCTGGTAATAATAGCTCGTTTTTCAAACCCTATTATTATTGTTGTGATTTGATCTGAGATGGATCAATGGGCGGTTATGGGGAGGTAGGTCTGGGACCAACAATGATCCATAACTGAGATGTAATAAGCATGTTTTGTAAGCACTATTTCAGAAAAAGAAGAGATTATGTATGTTTGGATCTGTTTGTGTTCGGATTATGGCGTGTTCGTATTGTTTATTGTTGCTTGAACCACAAAAATGAAAAGATTAGGGTTTTTATAAACCCTAGTAGAAGCAGCAGCAGGCTATGAAAGGGCAGCAGGAACTAGATACAGGTTTTGGTTTTTCTGGTTTGTGTAACATAATGATACATGTTTCTGGTCGATGATCTGGGCATGGTATAGCAGCAGGAAGATTGTTGGTGGTCATATAATGACATCTTCACATATATTCAAAGGTTTAGTACTGCCATGTACACTCGTTGTTTCGTTTCCTGCTGGGTACATGGTGTTCCTACTGGTTGCTCATTGTTACTACTGGTCGCTCGTGGTTACTGCTGGTAGTTCACGATTTGTGCTGGCTCTTCAAACGGTTTCTATTGGTTGTGTTACATTCCTACTGGTCGTTTGTGCTGGTTGAAGAAAGTGCAGATCAGTGACAGTTTTGCAACCACTCAGCAACAGTCAGTGACAGCTTTAGTGACAGATTTGAGACAGAAATATGGTCACTAATGACAGTTTTGGTTTGTACGGGTAGCTTTGTCCGATATAGCTAGTTTGTACCGCTAGCGCTGGCCGATATCGGATGACACACACATTTTGGGTTTTGGACGCGTTTGGATCTTGAACGATGATGATGTTTATGGCTCGTTTTGGAGATTATTTGAAGAAGACATTTGATTATTACTTATTTGATGTTGTAGTTGATTTTCACAGGTTTTGTGTTCTTATCATATCTTAAAGGAGTGGTCACCTTTAAGATAACTTGTTCGTGATTATAAGGCGGTGACGAAGACTTGATGAATCTAGCAAAGGTGTACGATCTACCTTATGATGCTTACTACGTACATTTGCTATCACTTTAAGGAGTTACGTTATTGTGCTCAGTGTCTCATTTAATAGAGGAATGAGGATTTTGTCAAGAGACATAGGTCTACTTATACATAGCAGGTATGAGACTCGACGTCATGTGGATAAACAGGATATAAGACACAAGTTTGGGAAATTCAACTTCTTCAACAAATTCGTATTATTCGTTTTTCTTCATCATTGATAATTTGCTGCTTGGAGCCTACTAAGTCCATGATTCAAGAGATGGTAAACATGTTAAGGGGAAGCTTATTGTTTATTTACCATCTACATGCACTCCTATTTGATTATGACAAAAAGGGGAAGAGTGCATGGATTCAGGGGAAGTTCTTCATCTATATTGCTTCAGGGAAGCTTGTGCTTATTGGTTTTGTCATTATCAACTAGGAGAAGATTGTTGGGAATTATACTTTGAGTTGATTATGACAAAACATATTAAAGATGGAGGACCTACAAGACAAAGCTGGAATAACATTAATGCTGATTGAAGATTAGTCAAACAGTATTTAATGATGATTTTATAGTTACCTAATTTTATTTGATCTTATCTTAGGTCTTGTAAAACCCTTAACCCCTCTCTAGATATAAAGAGGGGTTGGCGTCTAGTATTGATCATCCATCATAGTTAGATCTCTTAATGAGAGTTTAATAGTTTGCTTATTTGTTTATGTAATCAGGTTCATAGTCAATGATTAAAGTCAAATAGTTTATAGGTTATTAGTTTATGAAATAAAAAACCTTGTTCATACATTGTGATTATATTTGTTATTCCGCTGCGTGTTCAATGTTATGATTACTTGTAGGGTACAATTGTTTGAACCTTAGAGTCTATGGATGTTTACATGTTGTCTGATAGTAAGTCCTCCTTTTATATCTGCTGAGGTTATGTCAAACTATGTTGAAAATGAAAGCTTTGGATGGATGTTGAATGGGGATGCTATAGTTGTTAAAATGATGGAAAAACAGCTGAATTAGAAAGTAGTGAAGTTTGTAAGGTCTTAAAATACCTAGGATAGAAGATTAGAAGGATAACACTTTGTGTGAAGGGTGCTATGCACTAACACAACAACTGGTTCTCAGTTCACCATGTATATCAAAATAAGGAATGGCTTAGTCCAAGAGCAAACGGCTCATGTTAAAGACCTCCTCAAATCAGTTCTATGGTTGACAACTTGTTAAATAAGTTGTATGGTTTTTAACTCACATATTGTTTAAGTTGAAGAGTTGGCTTAGCCCACAAGGTTTATGGCTTGTGGTAAAGGAGGTGAAAACCATTACTAGTCCATAAGATTATGTTATGTAAAGGATCAAAATTGCAAATCCATATTAGGATGGTGACCACTTTTACCAAAAAGTGGATGGTATATCAACTCACCAAGTTTCATGTACAAAGAGTTGACATGGTTATCAATCCACCATGGAATTTACCTTTTCTAGGTGCCAAATGATTGACTAGCCCTGATGCAAAGGCCTAAGGTAAAGGCATCAAATCCCATTGGATGGATGTAATTGTTTGCCAAAAACCATATGGTATTAACTCACCAATGTTTCAAGTACTGAGAGTTGAAATGGTTTTCAGTTGACATGGACATTACTCTTTTGGTGGCCCAAAGAACTGACTACTCCTGAGTTAATGGAGTAACTGGTTTAAAGAGGACATCACCATTTAAAATTTTCGATGATTCACCTCTCACAGGAGTTAACACACCTGGAAGTGATGAGAATAGACTGAAACTGTATGATTTGATGTACAAAATTGTCAATGTTGCTGATACAATGGATTGATGAAAAGCTTTGAAGGCTAGTTGCTGTCAAGATTTGAAGACTTAAAGACATATTATTTTGAAGACAGGAGTTCAAGACAATCCTCTAAAGATCAAAGTGAAGCCAAAGTACAAAGAAACTTGAAGTTCATGAATGAAGATCAAGTTAGGGGAGGATTGTTAGGAAAATATTGTAAACAGACTTAATACTGTTAGTATTAAAGTTAAGTCTGTTAGTTATAATTAGTACTGATAGCTGAATAGTTAGTACTGTTAGTATAGAAGTTAAGTCTAGTAAGGTAAGTTAAGTCTGCCAGCATTAACTTAAGTCTGGCAGTATTAAAGTTAATACTGCTTGGTTAGACAGTTAAGTCTGTTGTAATTTTAGTAATAGTTATCAATTTAGCGTTGATTTAAGAAGAGATAAGTATTATCTCTTAACGCGTTTAGGGTTCCTTAAGCCTACAAAAGGAACATAGAATAGTATTGTAAACATATCTGTTGATTGAGCATTCACAATTAAATAGTAATAGTAATAGCAATTTTAGTATTTGTTCTTATGTTCGTCTTGGTATAGATATTGATATTCCGCGTCAATATTTATATTCACAGTCTTGTCTTTCTATAGTTACTCTTTGATTTATTCAAAGGACTATAAGTCGTTCAAGGCTCATTCAGATCCTGTTAATAAGGACCTACATCCTATTTTTCAAAACTTTTTCCATTTTAAAGATTTTTCTAA
Organism: Tanacetum coccineum; assembly: GCA_026074375.1. Taxonomy (NCBI): domain Eukaryota; kingdom Viridiplantae; phylum Streptophyta; class Magnoliopsida; order Asterales; family Asteraceae; genus Tanacetum; species Tanacetum coccineum. The sequence goes on along the minus strand of BQNB010047811.1, from coordinate 36,093 downwards.
TTTACAACTTACAACTTATTCATGTGTGACATAATGTATTGCTTTTATTATTCATTGATAAACTTTTAGGATCACGGAACTAAAAGCACAAAAAGTGTCACCAATAGATAAATTTTTCGTCACCCGACTTTCACCTCTCCCAAGCAAGCTTAAAAAACTAAGATCTTTATAATATACAAGTTATGATGCTAACCCCCACCCCCCCCCCCCACTACTCATAAAAACTATTGTGTACTTGCTTTTCCATCCTTATTCCTAATTTCTCTCTAAGGATTTTTTATTATGGTTACAAATAAATTATCTGTCCTTATAATAAGTAAACCGGTATTAGTGACCATTAACTAGCTTGAATCCTTTCTAAAGAGGACGATGTGGTGAGATTAAGGTCCAAATTAAGGTTTATTTCGCAATGATTTTAGGGGTTATCCTTTTTATTCATCCGCAACAACCAACTTGAGTCCAGAGACAGGAGGCGTTATTTAGAAACCCGGGCTTAGTTGTCAAAATTTAGCTTTATTATTATTATTATTATAATTATTAGTATTATTATTATTATTATTATTATTATTATTGCTACATTTATTAAACCGCGGTTCTTTTGAAGGCTGCATCATCGGTTGTGAGCCCGGGTCGGCAGATGCAGCAAACATATTCGACCTCGGTTATTTCATCGGACCTTTTAGACAGGCTGAAAACATCGGTTGAAAGCGACAAGATGCAAATAACTTTTATTTGTCTCGGATTATTATTGTTACTATGTGATCTTTATTTAGAAAAGACTACCACATCGGGTTGTGAGCGGCAAGATGTAAGATATTTTATCAGCCCATAGTTTTTATTATTATTATTATTATTACTCCACCCTTTTGTAAACGGACTGTCACATCGGTACGTATGCCGAGCCGACCATGTTCCAGAAGTCTTATTTGGCTACTCGTTTATTTCATAATACTATTATTATAGCCAAATTTTCATGCCCTGTGGTCTTTTAACAAACTGTCACATCGGTATGCGAGCCGGCCATGGTCCAGGAGTCTATTTTCCCACAACACTAACAAAACCTCTATGGTACCTTATTTTACGAGTTGGGATTCTTCTACGAAGGATTTAAACTATGAATCGCAAAAACTTAAAAGAAAACTTTATTTATTCAACAATTATATAAAGTTTATTAAGCTGATGGACAGCAAAAAGCCACAATTAACCTTTATGAGCTTTTAAAGGAATCCAACTTTCTATGTTTAGCATCAAAACTTATAACTCTACTCTATATCCTTGTTTCTTTACAATTTAAAATTTTATAATAAAGAACCTGTGAGTGCTACTTAGCCTTATGATTAAGTTGGCACATTCTAACAAGTCACATAACTGGAACAATTCAATTCTAATAAATCGATCTTCGCATTTTAAAATCAAATATGGGAAACTTGCTAAAAATAGCACGTATATTAATCCGGTTAGAAGCTTATGGGAGAAAAAGCCACAAATTACATACATGAGCTCTTAAGATTTCCAAATAATCCTTGTTTAGCATCCAACTCATACTTAACTCTATCATTTTTCGTTCTTCGCGAGTTTCGCGAACGCTTAGCCAGAAAGTTAAGGAACAAGCTAGAGCTCAACACGCTCGATCGAGTCAAAATTTATTCTTATTCTACCCAGCAGGAAAGTCAAAATTGTGACAAAACACTTATTTTATTTTTGAAATTTTTTTTTTCATTTTTTTTGAAATTTTGGTGGTAAAAACGGGATTACGTGAAAACAACGGCTGCAGGCATAATCAAATCGAAGATCCCCCATACTAGAATGAAACATTGTCCTCAATGTTTTACGAAGGGTCTCTACGCAAATCCTAAGCCGTTTATTAAGTATGCTTAAAGATAAACGTTAGTCGATTAGATTAGGATATTGGATTTCCCAAATGAAGCTGAGGATTTGAAGCTCTTGTGATCGAAGGACAAAACCGCGAGCACGAGAGGCTTCAAAAATCCGGGACAATCCTGGACAATCACAAAAACACAAGCAAACGAGAAAGGAAAGAGGCAAGCCTCTCACAACAAAAACACTTATTCATTACTACATAATATAACTACGGATAAGCATGGGGTGCCTCCCACGAAGCGCTTGTTTAGGGTCACTAAGCTTGACCCAATCCCCGAATTCATTTGTCCTTGGGGAAGGTTTGGAGATCCGGGACAACCAATTTTGGTATGTCCCCTCCGAAGTAGTGCTTAAGACGATGACCATTCACCTTAAAGTTTGGCCCGGAGTTTTGGGATAACTCGACGGTGCCATATGGGAAAACTTGGGTAATGGTGAATGGTCCGGACCAACGGGATTTCAACTTGCCCGAGAAAATCTTCAATCTAGAATTAAAGAGGAGGACTTGATCACCAACGTTGAAAACGCGGTTTTTGATCTTGGCGTCATGGATCCTCTTAGTTTTCTCCTTGTAAATCAAAGAATTTTCATAGGCTTGATCACGAAGTTCATTTAATTCATTGAGTTGAACTTTGCGTTGATCACCCGCGGTCGAAAGGTCAAAGTTAGCATGCTTTAAGGCCTAGTAGGCTTTGTGCTCGAGCTCGATCGGTAGATGACACGCCTTTCCTTACACGAGATTATATGGAGTACACCCGATGGGTGTTTTGTAAGCTGTGCGGAAGGCCCAAAGTGTATCATCTAGTTTGTCCGACCAAGAGGCACGGTTCTCGCCCACGGTCCTTTCAAGAATTTGTTTCAAGCCACAATTGGATACCTCAACTTGCTCACTTGTTTGTGGGTGATACGGGGTAGAGAGACAATGAGTGACTCTGTATTTAAGCATGACCTTTGCAAACTGGTCATTGCAAAAATGGGTTCTGTGATCACTTATAATAGCACGAGGGGCACCAAATCGGGTGAAGAGAGATTTAAGAAATTTGCAAACAACTCGGGCGTTGTTGGTGGGAAGTGCTTTTGCTTCAACCCATTTTGATAAATAATCGACCGCTATGAGTATATACTTGTTCCCTCATGAAGACGGGAACAGCCCCATGAAATCAATGCCCCAAATGTCAAAGATTTCACAAACTTGGATGGAATTTTGAGGCATCTCATCCCTTTGTGAAATTTTTCCCTAACGTTGACAAGAGTCACAAGATTTGACTAAGTCATGGGCATCACGATAGATAGTGGGCCAAAAGAAACCGGCATCAAAGACCTTTTTGGGTCCATGTGTGGCAAGCTTCGAGATGTCCGAGACTTCTATTGCTGTGTACACACCGCCGAATCACTTGATCCGCACATATTTTGAATAGGAAGGGGTCCTCCCAAAAGTAGTGTTTAACATCCTTGAAAAACTTGTTTTTCTGCTGGGACGACATTCCTCTAACAATGAAATTCCGCAAGTGGTAATTTGCATAATCGGCAAACACACGGGGTACTTGAGTCACACGAAAAGTCACCATATAAGTGTCTCAAAGGAAACTTTTCATGTATCTCCTTTGGGTCGAGCTCACTTTCATAAGGATTTAATTTCAGGAAAGATGATCGGTCGCAAGTTCCTCGCTCCTTTTGTGTCAATTATGTTTGAAATCGAACTCTTAAAGAGGAAACCCACCGGAGCAATCTCGCCTTGGAATCTTTTTAGCAAATAGATATTTGAGGGCGGAATCATCCGTATACACAATGCTTTTGTTCAAGATGAGTAAGAACGGAATTTTTCGAAGGCATACACCACGAGCTAACATTTTCTTTCTTCTCGTGGTGTAATGCGATTTCCGCCTCCGTCATTGTTTTGCTACATATGTGTATAGCTTAAAGTGTTTCTCAGTGACTTTCCCCAAGACCGCACCTATGGCAAAGTCGCTTGCAATCCACATAAGCTCAAAGGGTAAGTCCCAGTCGGGGGCGATCAAGATTGGAGCTTCAGTAAGTTTTTTCTTTAAAGTTTGAAAAGCTTGAATATAATCATCGGAGAAGATGAACAGAGTATTTTTCTCAAGGAGATGAGTCATCGGTCGGGAAATTTTGGAAAATCCTTAAAGAATCGTCGGTAGAAACCGGCATGACCGAGAAAACTCCGAACACCCTTAACAGTGGTGGGATGAGGTAATTAGCAATCACAATTGACTTTGGCTTTATCAACCTCAATCCCGTTCTTTGAAATCTTGTGGCCTGTGGACAAATGTCCTCCATTACCATTAATGACTTTCTCCAATTTTAAGACGATTGGTGTCTTCACACCTTTGAAGCATCTTGTCCAAGCGAGAGAGGCAATTTTCGAATGAATTCCCAAAGACCGAAAAATCGTCCATAAAGACTTCCATCGTCTTTTTGACCATGTCATGAAAGATAGCCAACATACACCTTTGGAACGTGCCTGGTGCATTGCAAAGCTGAAAGGCATGCGACGATAGGCGAATGTTCCGTAAGGACACGTGAATGTTATATTTTCTTGATCTTTAGGATTGATGGGAATTTCAAAATATCCTGAGAAACCATCAAGAAAACAATAGTAATCGTTTCCCGCTAATCTCTCGAGCATTTGATCCATAAAGGGAAGTGGAAAATGGTCTTTACGGGTGGCTTCATTTAACTTACGGTATTCAATGCACACACGCCACCCCGTAACCAATCGAGTCGGGATCAATTCATTTTCATCAGTTTCAACAACGGTAAAACCACCCTTTTTCGGTACGCAATGTACAGGGCTTACCCAAGGACTACCCGAGATCGGGTAAATTAATCCGGCATCAAGAAGTTTTTCAACCTCCTTTTTGATGACATCATGGTTCTTTGGATTCACCCGTCTTTGGTGTTGGACCGCTGGTTTGTAATAATCTTCCATAAGAATCTTGTGAGTACAAAATTCCAGGTTAATACCCTTGATGTCGGAAAGTTTCCAAGCGATGGCTCGCTTGCGTGACTTCAAAACCTTTATGAGAGCGGCTTTCTCCTCGATACTTAATTCTTTAGCAATTATGACGGGCAACTTGTCGTCACCTTCTAAAAATGAGTATTCGAGATGAGGAGGTAAGTCCTTGAGTTCGACCTCGGGAGGTTTATCAATTAAAGATTTATCAGTTTTAGCTTCACAAACTTTAAGTTCTTTTCTAATTTTTGGCAAATAATTTCCTTGGTTAGGAGGGGGTGGTGAAGGATCACTATTAAGAATTTCTTCCAAAAGAAGAATATCCCCCTCCGAGTCATAGTAAGAGGCATCAACATCTGGTGAAGTTGGATCATCTTCAAGAGCGAGGAAAGCATTGGTTTCCTCAAGAAGAATAAAATCACTATCCCCGAAGGGAGTGAGAGTCGAAGAAGAGGTAGAAACGATCGGGTCATAGTAAGGAGTTGGGTTGCCACTCGCGATCACATCGGAGAAACCGATAACTTCTTGAGAATACTCCTCACAATCCATGTCAATGACGTCGATCCGGTTCGCTATCATATCATCGTAATTAGCCGAGTATCTCGAAGTCTGATCAAGATTGAATGTTACGGCTTCTTTTCCAACACGAAGTGTTAGTTGTCCTTTGTAAACATCAATCAAGGCACGTCCGGTTTTTAAGAAGGATCTCCCGAGAATTAGGGGAACTCGGGGATCGGCATCAAAGTCTACGACTACGAAGTCGGCCGGGAAATGGAACTTTCTTACTTTTACTGTAACGACCCAAACCCGCTCCGGAGAGTAGGCCGAAACGTCATAATCATGGTGTCATATCAAAGCATAATAAAGGCATAAAGTCATAAATGATAACATAGGACAAAGTGGAAAGCCGGAATCAAACATCGGCTCCCAATTATGAGATCAACATGAATAACGTAAAAGAAGTCTAAAGGACGAAACATGTGTCCAAGATAGTATAGCACATCAAAATGTCTGCGATAAAAAGAAAGGAAGCTAAATGGGTCACTTCCTAAGCACACACTCTCTCATGCCCAATCTCCCTCTAGATACCTGCCGTATAAGAAAGAGAAAGAAATACGGCTGAGCATAACGCTCAGTGAACGGATATAATAACAATGTAAGTAATAAGTATGAATCCTGGATAATAAGTATAAAGCAGCGGAAAGATCATGAGTGTCATGAGGAAACCTGGAGAATACGTCATGAAGGAATAGGAAATAAACATGTAAAACATGGTAACGTGAAGTCAAAGATGTCATGAGATATCATGGATAGTATAAACATAAATAATAAGGAATGCCCACGAGCTCATATAATCATACATGTCATAATAATAATGTCGTGAATACATGCATATAATAGAGGGGCTGCCTCAACATGTAATAGAGGGGTGACCTCTTATAATAATATGGGTGGAGGGATCAGCTCCAATGTGATGGGATGTAGAGCACACACCAACCAATCACCATGAACGTGTAAACATGTAAACTAGGATGCACCCATACGCCCCTGAATAATAATGGCCAAACATGAAATATAATCTGGTGACATGAAAAGGGACGCCGCGTGAAATCACTCTCAACGCGAAAGAGTCGTGACACAGGTGCCTCATGTGTCACGGTCATGGTACCTCCATGACTAGGTGGTAAGTCATGTAAATCATGGTCATGCGTATATATAGCTCGGGCAATAGAATAAGTCTTGAAATCAAACATGTAAAGGATCATGGCAAAAGACATAAAAATGGGGAAGCATAGCAGTTCTGGGGATGAATCATGAAAAGAAAGAATGTCCTTACTGAAAGGACGGAATATCCGTACCTTATGTCCGGCAGTAATGGAAAGAGAAGGATAAGGGATGGAAGCTACTCCTGCTTAATGCCTCGTCGCGCTCATGAGTTAACAAGGACATATATAAGTTTAATTGTTCTTGATTAAGGTTACTTTCCATTTTGAGTAACTTTCTATTTTTTTGTAACTTTATATTTTTTAGTACTTTCTATTAATAGCATGATCATTGATTAGTAAGTTCCATGTTTATACTATGATGATGATATTGATTAGTATTCTTGTTATATTGGGTACTTTCCAAAAATAGCAGCTTCTAATTATAGTAAGTTTCCAAACATAGACTTTCCTTAATTAACTTTCCATAAATGATAACTTCCCTGATTTAATAAGTTTCCATAATTAAACTTCCCAACACAATTGACACTTTCTTAATAAATAGCAGGTTCTATAATTAGCGCAGGTTTCTATAAATAGTAAGTTTCCATAAATAACATGTTTCTATAATTAGCAGGTTTCTATAAATAGTAAGTTTCCATAAATAACATGTTTCTATAATTAGCAGGTTTCTATAAATAGTAAGTTTCCATAAATAGCATGTTTCTATAATTAGCAGGTTTCTATTTCTGTATTTACAATCCAAATCCTTGATCTTACATAATTTACGTAATTAGTCTACCTTTTTGTTATTTACTTGTTAATTTTACATGATCTTTATTTATCCATTGTTTGCAAAAACAAGCCCTATATAATATCAATTATGTATTTTCAGACTTAATACTTTAATTACTGTTCATGACCTTGTACTTTTCATTATTTACACTTTTAGTCCCTCAGTTTTATATACAATTCGAATTGTATTATATATTATATATAATTAATCAAAGTTTACCCATAAACAAATTTGATCAAATGACAATTTATACATTCTACTCTATTTTTCACAGGATCTATACATTATATTAACTCATGCCATATCAGCCCAAAGTTTCGAAATTACAAACACCCCCCTTATACTTGTAAACCGCAATTCAGGTACACCAAAAAATGCACAAAAACCTAATTAAATTTCCCAAATAATTAAATAATTTTTATACATTCAATTAGCATGTATTGGACCTCTGGGAAAATATAAAAATACCCTAACCCTAATTCGTTTTCCAATTTATCTTCTTCATTTCTTTCATAATTCAAAATCGGCAAGAATTAGAAATTCCACAATAATTATCTAAATCTTTTATTACAATTTGTCTAAACAATTTATTCTGGTTCTTTCTCATGATATTACAAGTCATAAGAAAATTTATAAATCGAATGTATAAATTTATTAGAGCGATATACAATTCTAGCAATTATTTAGGGTTTAGATAATGTTTAAGCTTAATAATCAAAATAACGTGCATGGTAATGAATGTAAATCCCAAAACTATATATATATATTTACTGTGTTACAAGTTTCGCCCATACAAGACTTGCAATGCATAAACCTACATATATAGGTTTACTTATATAAAATCCCAAAAATGTTTCAAGTATATATATTATAATGAACACGATATCCTAAAATGTTCCAAGTAAGATACTATAATGAACAGCAATATCCCAAAATGTTTCCAGTAGATATTATAATGAGCACAATATCCCTAATAACCTTTTCAAGTTAACTTATATTGCCTAATAATGCAACATAAATATACATGTGTGTAAAACAATGAACTACGATTTCTCTAAGGTTCATGGAACTGTCACGTAGACTTGTAAGTATGCCACTTGAATCAAGGCACGGTAAATGTTCATGTAGTATAATAGTTATTGGTCCGTGTAGACACCAAACCATCAATCCGACATGTTATAACGTTACGTTCGTTAGTTCGATCTCGAACTAGTGAGAGCTAATCACCCGAACGGGGGTTGTCAATCCCTAATAGATCTATTTTATAACATTCGCGCTCACCCTCCAAGTGATTTACAGTTCATGAAACCTAAGCTAATCCGTAATTATTCGAGTAAAAGTCAAGTATGTGTTTACGTCCAAAAAAAGTAAACCAAGTATTGTATCTCATCGCATGACAAGTAAAGAAGTGCATAAATCAATTTGTAATCAACCAAGTAAATGTATTTATAATCAAGCATGTTCTCACCCCAAAACTTATAAAACAAATCATGTAAAACGTGGGGTTATGAACTCACCTCGAGTGAGCTAATATCAAGTATATCACGCAAAATGCGTCCGATAATCGCCGAATGCAACCTAATCCAATATAGGTCGTATGAGTACTCGAGTACGTTGTCTAACAACTACCATATATAATCCTATTTAGTTATCATCATACTATCGTTCGGGCTATCATAATTAAGAGGTCATGACATGACGTACGAGGAGCTAGGATACTTTAAATCGTAAATCCAACAACTCGTCAATACGCCATCCGAAGAGGCCTCATTATGAAATTCCCTAGTAATATAGCACTTTGATAACTAATAACACATATATATCTATATAGCTATATCACCATCTAATCGTTTTAGCGAAATCATATTTATAAGGTAAAAACGTTTATAATTACGCCTTTTAGCAAAAATGACATAACTTCGTCGTTTTTAGTCTGTTTCTCGCGTTTCTTATGCCCACGCTTTCGTAGTAAGACGAGTGATCATAAAATCACATTTTTAGGTTTTCATGATTCTGATGTGAATAGTGATTTTACTGTTCATAACAGCTATAAAATCGTTTTTATACTTTTAATTAACGTAAAACCCGTTTTAGTCGTATCTTATTCGTTATAGCTCCGTTTTTAGCGATTCTTTCGAGCACGATCTCGAAATTAAAAGTTTTATCATATTATTTATGTTTTACAAAGTATAAGTTTCTGCCATGAATAGTAACTTTTATAAAAATAGTTTTATAAAAGTATTAACTATCGTAAACTTGTAAATAGCGTATCTTCTTCGTTATTAATCGGTTTTTCGAGTTCTTTATGACCCCTCGATCCTTGTGACATGTAGTATTTTATAAAAGTATAAAATACATATGTAATTTTTCGAATACAAACAGCCCCCTAAGATAAATTTCTCAAAAAGTGTTTAAAACTTGTTTTTAGAACTTTTTAGCTTTACCACTTTGTTACAAATCCATTAGAACCCTTAATATCTTATGTCTTACATATATTAGGTCCATTAGGTCATGTTTTGTCCAAGAGTTCAAGATAACAAGTGTTCTAATCTCACTTTTAATCAAAACCCATTAAAGAAACCCTAAATGGTGATTTAGCTAAATAAAACATATGAACACATAAAATCATAAGTATGAATACATAAAGAGTCTTAGATAACCTTAATGATATGTAGTATGATGACCAACACAATCCAAACCCTTGTTTGGATCACAAATCCAAGCTTGCAAGTATGAAAACCCTAGATTAGGTTTGAAACCCTAATCTTCCATTCTTTGCTTCAACACTTGTAAATGGTTAACCAATGCTTGCAAACACCTTAGAAGGTCTTAGGAATGATGTGTGTATGTTTGTATAATTGGTAGAAAAATTTGTATGGATTGTGTAAAGGGGTGTTTTTGAGCCGTGGCCTATCAAGAGTAAAATGGGAGAGATTGTTTTGATTTACACCTTAGGAATGTGTTATGTGTGTTTATCTTGCTAGTTAAGTCCTTATATAGGAGCTAACCATGGTTAAGGATCCCTAGTTAAGTCTAACTAGGGTAAGGTTAAGGAAATATCTAAAAGATATTTTAGATAAATATCTAATAAATATCTAGGGTTTTAAAAATGTGTATAAGTGATTTCCGGGTATGCTTAAACGTATTTAATTGCGAAACGTAAACGTCTTACGCAACCAATAAAATAAAATATAAAAAGTTAATTATTACTTTCATAAAAATAATATATTGCTTGCTTGACGAAAACTTTAATTCGTTTGGTGTCCGATTACGCTAAACGATAATTTTTTTAACTTACGCGATTTAACTTAACTATTACGATTTAAAAGCAAACGCGTAAAACCCTAAAAATAACTTGTGAATTTATTGACGTCGTCAATGACCCTAAAACACGGGGTGTTATAGTCTTCCCCCGTTAAATGAGCCTTGTCCTCAAGGCTTATGAAACGACACTTAACGACGGTTTAGCTTATGTGAAAAGGTGTGAATGTTTCTTCCCTAATTGGTCTTTACGTTCACATGTAACTCAGGACCTTGCCTAGAGTTCCATCGAACCTTGACAATTGGGTTACGGCTTTGCCTCAACCGTTTGACTTCTCGATTCATGACCTCCACCGGTTTCTCGACAAACTAAAGCTCGTTATCAAGGTGAAGTCCACCTAACGGAACAGCTAAGGGTTCGTCGGCATAGCACTTTCTCAAGTTGGATACGTGAAACGTATTGTGAACCCTGCTCAGCTCTTGCGGAAGCTTAAGCTTGTAAGCAACGGATTCAACTTGTTCCAACACCTTGAAAGGTCCAACCTATCTAGGGTTTAACTTCCCCCGTTTGCCACAGCGTACCTCTCCTTTCTAAGGCGATACCTTAAGCATAACCAGGTTGTCAACTTGAAATTCTATTGGCTTCCGTCTCACGTCGGCGTAACTCTTCTGGTGAGCAAGATTGATAGCGGATTGTCCTAGGGCGACTAGTGATGTGTCTCAGCTTCTTGGCTTAGGATTTGGTATAAGATGACGTCGACCTTATAGTAAGATGGTGTAACGGTTTACTTAGTTATGGTTACTAATTCGATTTACCGAAGTAATCGCGCTTCATGAATACGTACACAGAACTTGATATAATTAGAAAATTTCGTTGTTTGACTGCATTGAATGAGAAGATAACTACTGTTTGACTTCAAGTCTTCTAAAATCCCATAATGCTAAATTAGTTCTTCTTGTTTCATTCTTTTGTTCTTTTATCTCATCAAATCTGTAAATCCCAACATTCTGGCAAAATCACAAGGATAACGCGTAGGACTCTTTATATATTTCTCGTTATTCACATTGTGTGAGATAGCAAGCATAATTTTGACAAGTGTCCTAATAAGATTTATGGATGATCTCTTTTGGCTCTAGACTCAATAATGCACTTTAGTTTTAGTGATCGGAGGTTAGAGCAGACTGCCACCTTTTCAATACCAACTAACTCGAAGTGAGAAAGTTGATAGAAATGCGTGTAATTGATTCGCACCCAAACACACACGTAGGTATATATAAGGACGATATCAATAATGGTATAGTAATAAGTATTCCGTGAGGATTCTAGAAGATTACTTTTATCCAAAGTAAAATTCAAAACCTTCCCGAGTCGTATCCCGACGAGGTGTGAATTGAAAATCGAGGTTAAGTTCGTGATCGCGTGATTTGAATAGTTTCAAAGTTATTGATTTGGTTCCTAATTCTACTAATGAAAACGCATAAAAACATGTAAACGCAAGTAACAATTAAAGCATTTAAGAAATTAAGCATAAAACGATAACGGGAAATTAAAAACGCGACATTTAAGCAAATAAATCAAAATTTAACCCTAACAATGTTTTTTCATTTTTTATAAATCCTAAATGACTAAAAATAATTTTAGAAAAAAGAATTATATTTTTTTGATTTTTATTTTATTTATTATGAATTAAAAACTAATTTAATCTAAAAATATTATTAAAAATATTAGACTAATTTATAAAATTCTGAAAAATTAATGAAAAGTACTTTGCACAAATCTAGACTTAAGAAAAATAAAACGGGAAAATAAGCTAACACAAATAAGCAGTAAATAAGCTAAATAGTCTAATAAGCTAAAACTGAAAAAGACACTATATGAATTTAATGGTGCAAGATACAAATGAAAAAGTCCCAAGGGCAGATGGTATTGAGTGTGTATGTTGAGGCGTATGTGTGCTAAGGGGGAGGTCACAGGTTCGAACCCTGTGGCCACCCTTTTTAAAAAATCATTTTTTTCTTTTGAAATTACTTAATGAAAAGCTGAAATTAAGCAACTTTTGTGAAAACACTTTTTCTAAAATCCAACAATAAGCTAGGAAAAGCTAGCTTTAAAGTGACAGTTTGCACTTAAAGGCTCCAAAAGCTAGATGCTTAGCTGATTATGCACAAAAGCATCTATAAGCTCAAACTTAGCCCTAATAAGCTACAAAGGCCTTAAAGCAAACATAATAAGCAAATCTAAACCTAGAATAAACAATTCCAACAAGCCATAAGTTCAGAAATCAAAATTAGCTTTTTGCCAAATCTGTTATCTCAACAGCCTTAGAAGGCACTTTTAAGCTAAATTTTAAGCTATTAAATCAACAAGCTAGACCACCAAACCTAAAAACAGATTAAGTTTAGCTTCTAAAGAACACATAAAAACAAATTTTAGGAAATTTGGCCTAGAAATAAGCAAGAAAATAAGACTTAAAAACTGACAGCTTAACAACAATACTTCTTTTTTGGATTTTTATCAAGTTTTAGAAAAGACAAATTGGCTTTTTCAGCCCTAGATTTAAGCTAGTAAAAGAGAATTTAAAAACTCAAAAGCCAAAAACAGATCAAGCTTGATGTGTAAAGAGCTTATTTTCTCAAAATTAGATCATGAAACAAGTTTAAACTTATCCAATTTTGCTAATGAAATATGTCGTTTGGATTATGAAAGTGAACATAAAACTTGGACAGATTTTGATTTAAACAAAAGGTCAATTGCACGCTTTTATCAATTACTTTCTACTGCATCATGAGACTCTAACAAGCATGACAGCAACATAAAATTGTTGCTAAACAAGATCCAACCAAATAAGCTGCTATGACAAGCTTAAAACTCACAAATTCAAACCATGATTAGAACAAACCTTAAACTTGAATTTTAGACCTTAAAAACCAATTTAAACTAACTAATAGACTAATTTAAAGCTTGTTAAAAATAATTGAAAGGTCAAAATCAATCGAGCAGTACTAACTTAAGTTAGCACTGCTTGACCCAAACACCCTTTTAAAATTGATTTTTTAATTTTCACACTACAAAAGACTTGATTAATCATAGATTATTGAAAACAAATAACACTTAATGATATTAGATGACATTTAAGCACAAAGCATGGAAAAATAAGCACTATCTAATAATCTATGATATTAAGCAGTTTTAACTAAGCAAGTTGACAGAATCAAAATAAGCTCTAATTAAACTAAAACAAAGCCATAAACTAGCATATTAAGCTATATTAGAACTAAATAAGCACAAACAAGTATCTATAAGCAAGCAATAAGCAATGATTAAACAGGAATAAGCAAAACAAACATTAAGCTTTAACGAGAGAAAAGGGAAAAGTACCTTTGTCCCAACTAAACAGGGACAAATAAGCTCTCAAAGAGCTGATCTACAAGCTCCAACTTATCATAGATAAGCTGGTATGGTGTATAAGCCCTTCCCTTTTTGGCTTATCTTCTAATTAATCTGAGGTAAATTTAGGGGAGAAATAAGATGATTAACAAACTCATTTAAGCTTTTGAGGCTTAACTGAGTATTAGGCTAGCTTAAGTAGTTATTAAGAGCTTATAGAGATTATTTTAATTAAAACTGAGCTTATTCAAACCATAAGTGCAATAAGTAAAAACATGTATTAAACAACAACTGAATTTTATTGATATTCAAAAGTGAATACAACTTTTTAAAAAGGAAAATACATCAAAATTAAGACAATAAGCTAAAAAATGACTACAATAAGCTAAATACTACTAAGCTAAGCTAAAATTTTACACTGGATGATAATTCTGTGAGTGAGGCCCTCCTTTTATAGGAGTGAGAAGAACCTTCTAGCCTCTTAGACGCTCTTCAATCCTCTAATCATGGGCCATTTCGAATCTAAGTCTCCAAATCCATCATCATGATCGTTGGATATGGCCACGTCTAATTAACTATGATATTGTGGGTCGTCATGACGTGCGTCATTGAGCTTCTAGAAGGGCGGGGTGAGAGCGTGGGGTGAAAGGGATTAACCCATGTGATTTGTTGCAGGGTAAAATAGGAGGGAAGGTGAATAAAGATATACAGTGAATTTTGATTATAACATTTGGGGAGTTTGACCCGGTTTTATAAGTTTGACCAGGGTTTGAGATGCTAGGCCTGGACTTGGTTACTTGGGCCAAGAAAGTGATAAGGGTTTATGGTTTTGGACTTTATAATTATGTTAGGATTTTGTTTAGTATAAATCTTTAATGGGCTGTCCCGGCCTATTAAAATGGGTACGGGTTGGCCCATTAAATATAAATACGCCTTCGGCTTCGATTTCTCATACTCTTTCCATTCCCGTGCTTAGTTTTGTCTGTTTTTTGCTTCGTTTTTGTCCTTTTATGCAATATCAGTTACCTGCAAGACACAATTCATAATACAAACGAATACAATGCATTTTTTTTATTTATTGGTCATTATTGGTCTTTTTAGCTTGTTTTATTAGGTAAAAGATATGTGTATTTAAGCACATACCAAAATCCCCCAGACTAAGCTATTGTCGTGTCCTCACGCAATGTCATTAACAAACTTAAGAAACCAAAATTTTTCAACCCCCTTAGACTAATTACCTCAAAAAGTAGCTAAGTGTTCATCTAAGGGGATTAAGAAATCACTAGTTTTAAAAAGCTCCCCGTTTTACCAATTTTATGCATTTATTATTATTATTCATACATATCATAACTTATGGCTTGTGATCTTCCTAAGCAAATCTTAAATCTCAGACTGAAGCACACCGGAAACCAGAAAAATATCAAGAGTGGAGGATGTTGGGGGTATCTGATTGAAAATGCTAAATATCCAGAGGCAATGAGAACAGAAAAGTGGAACCATCGAATGGATGGAACCCTATGCTCAATGGCAGTAGTAGGAGTTACCTTGTTATGGCGATTTGCGGACTGTGATCATGCACGAGTCCCACAAATCGAAGTATTCTATCCATCCAGGTTCCGAGAAAATGTACCAAGACGTAAAGAAGCTATATTGGTGGCCCAATATGAAAGCTGATATCGCCACCTATGTTAGCAAGTGTGACCTTGTGCGAAGGGTTAAGGCGAACATCAGAGACAATCGGTATTGTTGGTACAAACCCGAAATACCTCCAGATGGAAGTGGGACGATATCACGATGATTTGTCACAAAGCTTCCTAGGTCATCACAAGGGTATGACACCATTTGGGTAATCGTTGACCGTCTTACAAAGTCAGCAATCTTTATACCCATGAAAGAAACTGACCCTTTGGAGAAACTAGCGAGATTGTACCTGAAGGAAGTAGTAACAAGGCATGGGATACCGGTCTCAATTATTTGTGATCGTGATCCTAGGTTCGCATCAAATTTCTGGAGGTCACTTCAGAAAGCTTTGGGTACAAGTTTAGATATGAGTACGGCATATCATCCGCAAACTGACGGACAAAGCGAGAGAACTATTCAAACTCTCGGAAGAAAGCTTAGACATTTGTTGATCGACTTTGTGAAATGGTTTGGGTTAAACATTTGCCATTGTCAGTTGTTCATACAATAACAGGATCATGCTAGCATTAAGGCCTGCACCTTTGAGGCCTTTACGGTAGAAAATTGTCGTTCGCACTGATTGTTGGACTGAATTGGAGAAGTTCAACTCACCGGCAGAGATAGTACAAGAGACGACTTAGAGAATCATTATAGTTTAACAAAGGATGCTAGCTGCTCGTGATAGACAAAAGAGCTACTCTGTTTAAAAGCAGTAGAGCCCGAAGGAGTTATAGTTTAGATAAAGTGATGCTCAGGTTTCGCCTTGGAAAGGGGTTGTTACGTTTTGGCAAACCAGAGGGAAATTAATCCCACACGTTTGTTTGGACTTTCAGGTGATAAAAGGGTTGGAGACGTTGCATACAAAGCTCGAGCTTCCTGAGAGCTGAGCAGAGTTCATAATACGATACATCGTGTCCAACTTAAGAATTGGTTATGCCGACAACCCTTGCCGATCCGTTTGGATGACATCAATTTGATGACAAGACATCAGTGTCGAGGAAAACAATAGAGATCACTGATCGTGAATTAAAACGGTTTGGAAGCGAAGCCGTAATCCCATTAGTCCAGGTTATATGGAACTCCCAGAGGAGGTCTGCAATTTTACATGGAAGTGAAGATCAATTCAAGAAGAAATATCCACACCTCTTCACCAAGACAGACACCGTCGTCAAGTTTGTGTGATAAGCCTTGAGGACAAGGCTTGTTAACCAGGGGGGACTATAACACCTCTAATTTTAGGTCATTGTATGACAATATGTATTTCATAATATTATTTTTAATGTTATACGCGTTTACCTCTTTAAAAACCGTAAACTTTAAGTTAATCGCGTAACCTGAAAATGATCAACAATGTAAAACGGCATTAAACGATTAAAATTTTTTGTATCAATCAAGTGTTATATGATTATTAAGGATAATTAAAGACTTTGTTCATTTTATTTTTATTGCTACGTAAAATCTTACGTTCATAATAAAAATACCGTTTTAGGCATACCCGGAAGTTCTAAAACCTAACTACGCCTAAACAAATACCCACGATTATACCCAATACTCAAAATAATTAAAATAACATTATATATATACATATTATGCCGAAATTTAGAGGATGAGAACAATAGTCATCATATTACATAATATCTAGATATTAACATAAAGTAAACTCTTACACATTTTTCCAACTTGTCATGCTTAACTTAACTAGGGTTAGAAAGTAACTAGGGTTAAGTTAACAAGATATTTATGCTATAAATAAGCATGCATGCATGGCTATTGTTTACAACTTCTATACTTAACATAAAAACTTCATTTTGTTCTCTCTTTTCTTCTCTAAATCCCACGGCAACAATTGGCCATAAAAACAAATCCATACTTTGATTTTGTAAAATCATACAACCCTATACACAACATACTTAAGGAAATTCTAAAGGTGGTTTGGGAAGCATTGTTCATCTTTATCAAGTATAAGAAGCAAAAGGAAAGATTTAGGTTTAAAACCAAATCTAAGGGTTATAAGCTTGGAAGCTTTATTTTTGAATCTAAACACGGGTTTAGAACTTATTTCACATCTCTTACATCATTACTAAGGTTTTCTTAAATCCTTTATACTTTTCTTTCTTATGATTTTATGTATTACACATTGTAAAATATAGCTATAATCACCACCTAATGACTTTAAATGAATAAAAATGGATTTTTATTTGAGTTTAACATTTATAACACTTATTCTCATGTTACCTAATTGTTTATAAGTCTCATGGACAAAGTAATATAAAATATGTTAACTTATAGTTTAAGTATAAACATGTTTAAAGGCAAATTAGGGTTTTATAATGTTTCTTAAACTTCACATGTGAAAATAATGAAAGTAAAAGGGTTGAACTTGTTACAATGAAATTATATGGACTAGGGATGATATTATAACCTTATATAAGTTCCAAACATTGTAAAATATGTTTTTAATAAGATATTTTAATAGTAAACTACTAATTTAAATAAATACATAAAAACAAGTTTTATAAAGTTATCCCACTTAAATAACATATGGGCTGTCTAAATTCGAATCTTAGACAGTAGGTAATGATGTTTTATAAAAATAATACGCCTCGTGACGATTCCATAATGATAAGAAACTTGAAAAACGATCTAGTAACGAAAAGATTACGTTAAAAAACAGTTTACGACTATAAAAACTTATAAAATATTTTTATAAAAATTACTTTCATTACAGCAACTTTTAACATTTAAAACCACTAAAATATTATATAACTTTTTGATTACGAATCGAACACGCAAGAACGTTAAAAACGAGGAACTATAACGAATAAACTACGACGTTTTCGAAATTAAAGTTAAAAAAAGTAATTTTATAAACTATGAACAGTAAAAATCACTATTCATCAGTGGATAAATTTGTGAGATATTATAAATCTTTTAATAACGAGAACGTACTCAAAGGAATCACTAAAATCGGAGTAAAAAACGAATAAGTTATCGCGAATGGGATCAAGTTTTTACGCTAATTAAAATCAACACCTAAAAACGACAAATGAGCTGTTGTGAACATGATTTTAACTATTCATCACAGAATTTTAAAACTATTAAAATGTAAATAATATGATCGCTCTCGTCTTACACGAGACGTGGACGAAAAACAGCGAGCAACGTTTTAAAACGACCAAGTTTAGTTCATTTTTACAACAAAAGTAATAATTTATAAAACGTTTTCACTTTATAAATACTATTTTACTAAAATGATTATCGTGATATGCTATAAAAGAATAATGATGGTTACAAAGTGCTATATTACTAGGGAGTTTCATAATGAGGCCTCTTCGGATGGCGTATCGATGAGTTGTTGGATTTACGATTTAAAGTGTCCTAAACTCCTCATACGTCATGTCATGACCTCTTTAATTATGATAGCCCGAACGATAGTACGATGTAACAACTATAAGATTATATTCAATGTTGGTAATTAAAAGTACGCAGTACTTATACTGCCCTATAAATTAAATAGGATGCATTATCGTCTTGTGATGACGTTTTATCTGAGATTAATTGAGCTATCTGTTACTCAAGGTGAGTTCATAGCCCCACTTTTTTTACAGTTTATACTGAATTAAATATTATTTGGGGTGAGAACATGCTTTGTTTTATTAAATTGGACCAAGTGATGAAAGTAATAATTGATTATGTGTTGCCTAATAAGCATAAACCCTCCTGAGCCCATTATTCATGATACTGTAATTTGCATGATGTAGTTGTGAATTACAATTATGGAGCGCGAATGATATAAAGTAGATCTATTTGGATTAACCTCCCCGTTGGGTGATTAGCAATCACTAGGAACGAACGTTTGACCATATGTCGGACTTTGGATGTTGCGGGAATACAACAACATCTGTACGGGCAAAATAACTGCTAAAAATAGCAATATAGTTGAGCTTCGGTGTGCATGAGCTAAGTGCAACAATTAATCTGGTTTTTTTTTTTGTGATTGTTGGCATATGTTGTAAACATCACGTGAAAGTCTTGCTCCTGCATAATTTAATTACTATAAACCTATGAATTCACCAACAATTTTGTTGACGTTTTAAGCAATGTTTTCAGGAGGTCATTAGGCACGAGATGCCAAGGATGCATTGGATTGTACAGTTAAAGACTTATGTGTATCATGTTTTGGGAAATATATGTTGTCTTTTGTAATATGAAACAAAGAACAAGTAAAGCTATAAGCTTTTGTAAGATATCTTTTATTTAAATCCAATGTATCAGTTTAAACGACTTTTGTGTCGTTCTTATATTTATCTTGTGCTGTTGATCTTGAAGTAACATGCCCCGGATCCTTATTCCGCTGCGACCCATTTTGGGGGTGTTACATTTTAACTAACATACGATTTAGAATTATCTAAAACTGTTTTAAGCGAGTGTTTATGAGCTCATGACTGATAAAACCCCCAACACTAATTAGACTAATTTTCACTTTCAAATTTATGAGTCGTAATTCAAATTTAGGTGTTTTTCAAGTAAATAAGAACGAAATAATCTAATTCCCTTTGAGTGAGTGATGTATAGATGATTAGAAATAAGTTTCTTTCTTACCTTTTGAAGTAAAAAACGAGTCTAGATTTTGAGCTTTGAGTCATGCGAATTGTGTTTGAGAGGGAAAATGTGTTTGATAGTTTTGATTTGTAAGGAATGTGTTTGAGTGAAAGTGTGTTAATCATTTTATGTTTTAAGAATGGCAAAAATGGTCCCTCAAATTTATAACTCCTTTTATTTCCTTTTAAAACTTAAGACTAAGTCTAAATAACATTTAGAAATGGCAAACTTAGTCCCTTAATTAACTAACTTTGGTTCTCATTCTAAGATTTTGCCTTTTAGTCCCTAAAGGTTGAAACAAATAACATCTTAAGCCCTTTTTGAGTTAGAATTACATTCACTCCCCTTTAATTGATGATCCGTTATTGTTAAAAAATTGTTCCCAATTAATCCTTGATGACTTTTGAAAAATCATTCTAAAAGAATTATTATAGCCCTTGTCCCCCTCAAATAATTTCCCATTTTCTATTTAAAGAGTTGTAGACATTCTTTGAGTGGTAGAGAATTCTTTTAAAATATTTTTACTGAAAAGAAAACTGAGATGAGTGATTCGTTTTAATTATAACACCAATAAAAACAAGATTTCTCTTATTTTTCAAAAATAAATGCACTGACACGTACATTTATTTGAAAGAAAGCCCGGTTGTATAGCAAAATATACACAAGCCTTTGTATGAATATTAAGTAATACATACCCGAGAAATTTAATTCCCGTTGTGAGGTCAAGTTTTCTTTTTAATGAAATACTTTCCTTTAAGATTAAGACCGAGTTGCAGTATGAAATAACAACAAGCCGATGACATGTTTTGAAAACATTTACAACTTTTGCTCGAACTTTATTTACAGCTCCGTGTCATTGTTAAATGACATTTCTAAAGCCGTAAATATTATCGATTCCAAAAGACATGTCATGAACAATACATTTTCTTTGGATTTTCTGATTTTATATTTTTCTATTTTCTTTTTGTAAAATTTTATAAAAATGAAAAATCTTTTTGAGTTTTTTGATTTTCTGTATTTACATAGGATACAAGAATATGTGCCACCATCACTCTTCTTCTTCTTCTGTAAGTTTTTTCAGCATTTCAGGAGACATATTTCTCATTTCAAGCTTGTTGTTAAGAAAGTCAAGTCTTTCTCGTCCCAATGCCTTGGTAAAGATATCTACTAGCTGATATTCTATTCTAACGAGGTATAGTTCAACCACACCATTTTCCACTTGCTCCTTGATGAAATCATATTTGATGTCAATATGCTTGGATCTGGAGTGTTGGACATTGTTACAACATAAAGCGATAGCACTCTTGTTATCGTAGTACAAAGGTATTTTGTTGAATCCAAGGCCATAGTCTGTCAGTTGTGATCTCATCCAAAGGATGTGAGCACAACATCTGGATAGGGCTATGTATTCAGCTTCTATACTAGATATGGCTTTGCTTTTAGGATTCTTAGATGGCCAACTGACTAATCTGTCACTCAATAGCTGCATAATACCAAATGTACTACTTCTGGTATCTTGGCAACTAGCATGATTAGTGTTTGCAAAAGCTGTTAGTGCAATACAAAAATCCTTCGAATACCACATACCCATGTTAATGGTTCCTCTTAGGTATCAAAAGATTCGCTTAACTGCATGTAACTGCTTTTCGGTAGGCTTAGCCTGATACCATGCACACATGCAAACACTAAATACAAGGTCTAGTCTACTGGATGTCAGATACATAAGGGAGCCAATCATTCCACGATAACGTATAGGATCAACTTCTTTCCCTTGTGGATCTGCATCCAGTTTAGATTTCTCCACCATTGAAGTATCCACCGGGTCTCTAGTTTCCATACCATACTTTTTAATTATCTTAAGATGCCTCTAGGACTTTGAAGTATCCACTGGGTCTCTAGTTTGGATTTCTTGGAGAAATTTGAAGTCCAAGAAAGAAAGACAATTTGCCCATCGACGACATCATAAATTTTGAACACATTATTTCAGAAAATGTTTCACGGAGTGCAGAATCAGTTGAAGCAAAAATTATGTCATCTACATAGATTTGTACTAGTAAGATGTCTTTTCCTTCTTTTTGAGTGAATAATGTAGGATCAACAGCACCTTTGGAGAACTTTTAGGAGAGTAGAAACAATGATAACAAATCATACCAAGCCCGTGGAGCATGCTTTAACCCGTAAAGAGGTTTCTTCAGCTTGTACACATGGTTGAGATTATCTTGATCTACAAATCCGTCTGGTTGACTAACGTAGACCTCTTCATGTAGTATACCTTTTAAGAACGCAATCTTGACATCTATTTGATCGACTATCATGTTCTTGTAAGCGGCATATGCAATAAAGATTCTTATGGCCTTTAGTCGTACAACCGGTGCAAAAGATTCTTCAAAGTTGATCACTTATTCTTGACGATATCCCTTTGCTACCAACCTAGCATTTTTTTAAAACACCTCCCAATTTGTCTAATTTAACCTTGAAGATCCACTTCAAAGTGATTATCATGACACGATCTGGATGAGGAACGAGCTCCTATACTTTAAGTTGTTCGAAATCATTTAGTTCTTCTTGCATGGATTCGATCCAACATGCTTCCTTCAAAGCTTCTTTATAATTATTTGGTTCAACATAAGTAATCCAACATGCTTCCTTCAAAGCTTCTTTGTAATTATTTGGTTCAACAGAAGTAAGGAAAGCATCAAAGTAGAAAACCATGGCTTTGTTTAGACGTTGATGTCTTGTAAAGATAGATCATGAGGGATTACCAATGACATTATCCAACGGATGATCCTTATTCCATTTTCTAAGATGTTCAGGTGTTTGATTGACTATAGACATGAGCAGAAAAACAAGTTTGCCAACCCGACCCGGTATTGAAACTGAAAACCAAACTAGTCAACCCCGATTTTGACCAGAACTGGTTTCGGTTCTTGGCCAAACCGGCGGTTTGGAACCGGTTTAGGTTTTTCAAGATTCTACCAGTTCGTGGACCGGTTTATCGAACCGGTTGACCGAACCGATTTCGGTTAACCGGTTCCAAAGATTTTTTTTTAAATTCGAATCTTGCTTTTATAACGTGGGGGAACTCGTGAAGGAGCGTTTTTTTGACTTTTTAGGTGTAGTGTTTGTTGTTTTTCTCTTTTATTTGATTATAAATTAAGGGGTTGTGTTAGTGTTTCAATCACAACTTACAACTTACAATCCTAAGCAAAAAAAACTCTCCAAAGCAAAATTTCAATCACCAATTAACTTACAACTTACAATCCTAAGCCATAAAAATCTCAACCAAAGCAAAACCGAATTTTCTTTCCCAATTTACATGGAAAGTCAAATCCCCTCAACTACCCCCAGTGCCGTTCCATCAACTAACACGACGGTTTATATTTCATATCCTACCACCAATAGAACCCCAGATTTGGAGAGAGAGTGAAGACTACTTACCTTTGACAAAGTCCCGACAACAGAAAATAGCTCAATGTAAGCATTGCTTTTATTTCTTTTTGATAGATTCCAACTCGACGTTGAAGCATCATATCTCACATCCGCATTGTGAAGCACTAAAGAGGGTTGCGGAATCGAGGCAATCGTCTATGTCTCAAGATGGGAGTATTTTCGTGTACAATCCGGATATTCTTCGTGAACAAATTACGGTTTGTATTCAAGCAAGGGTTATCCATTCATCACTTTGACGATGACAACACTGAGGTGTTTTTTCAGAACATATTGCAACCAAAATACAATCATGTAAGTTGCACTACTCTCAAACGTGATGTAATGAAATTATGGTTAGCAGCTAAACAAGCAATAAGTGATGGTTTTCTAATCTTAAATACTAATGTCAACCTAACAACGGATGTTTGGACCGCTCCTCATGGGCTGTCCGGTTCGTACATATGAGTTACCGCATATGTGTTAAGAGAATATGAACTTAAGGGGGTATATTTGCAACTATGGTTAAACCAATGAAGTAAAAACTTAAGAAGTATTTTGAAAGAATGTCACCGATAATTAACTTTGTGCCAGCCGCTTTAAATCCATGTTTTAATGTACACAGGGTAGAGTTTCTTATCGAGTCGATAAGTACGGATTTAGAGTTTTTTGACCATAGTTATGCAACTAAGGCAAAAAAATGGTTGAGTGACTTTTTTAAAGGTTTGTATAATATTTATTATACAAAATATGGTAACCCAACAACAACTGAATTAAGTAGTGGGGGTGGGGCTTTTTCATCGAGGGCGATTGGCAGGGATCAAATGACCCGGTTCCTACACCGGTTGAAAGAACATAAAAACAAAAAGGCAAGGAGTGATCCTTTATTGTCCTCTAAATATGAACGATATGTTCATTCATATTTTGTCCACACATCCTTCCAAATTATCGGTGATGTTTGGCAACTTTTTGATGTCTTGGCTTTTTGGAAGACAAGGAAACAATATTATCCCCTTGTTATCCCGCATGGCCATGGATTGATACTAAATGTCAAAAACTTTCGGGTAGCTTTTGAATTCCGCATTTTTTCAACTATGGAGGGTGTTTTTTAAACTGAGTTGGGATGTTGTAAAAGCTTAAAAGATTACTTGGACGCTCAAGAGCATAAACAAGACAAATCCACTCTTGAAACCCCCGTAGACTTTAAATAAGAGATCTTTGATGCCAAGGTGCAAGAAAATGAAGCCATTCCACTATCCGATGAAGAAATTACACTTGATGCTCTACAAGCGAAGGTTTCTATGTCCCGAACCGCAACAGTATCGGGAGGAGAAAGGCTGATTTATGTTTATGAAAAGTCTAACATTGATGATTACTAATTGTCATTTATAGATATTGTATTTGCAATTTCGATGTGAATTATGGTTTGTATTTCTTTTGATGTTATATTGTTTTTCTTGATGTTATTAAGGTTTTTCTTTAAATAAAAGTTGAAGTTTATTCAGTTTATTGCGTATAAATCCATGAAAAACGAAAAAAAACACAAAATGGTCCAAACTGGTTTTACAGGTTAACCGGTTCCAAACTGGTGTGACCGGTTTGACTTTTGAACCTCCCAAAACAGGTTCCAAACCGGTTCGGGTTTCTCTAAAACTGGCTTTAACATGTTCATTGACTGAAACATGTTCCTGTTGACTAAAACCGAACCGAACTGGTTAACCGGTTTACGCTCGTCTAATTGACTAAGTACACATTAGTTGGATTAACATCCCTTGAAGAAGATTCTTCAAAATTCAGTTATGGAATTGGAAGACCAAAGAAAGGATCGTTATCTAGATGTGCAACTTCAAAATCATGAAAATGTTCTTCAACATCAGAAGGAATTACTGGAGATTGTGTTTCTTGAGGGGTTTGTGAAGTACTTGCAGATGGTGCATCTTGATTAATGGTAGTTGAGGAAGGGGTACCGGTTGAATCAGCAGGTTTTATAGCAACAACTAAAGGAGCTAGAGAAGCAACACTAGGTGGAGGAGAGAAGTATTCATCAAACATCGGTTGAAACAAAATATCATATCCCAGTCCTTCTTAGTTGGTGGGACATGTGGTGTTGGAGAAGGAGGGTTTTGCACGAGTCCTGAACTGATTGTTCCTGGAGTCAGGAGTTAAGGCCCGGATCCTAAACTGAATTGTTCAGAAGCCATAACTGTTAGCTCATCAAAATCCACATAAATAGTTTTAGTGATTAGATGGGTCCTCTTGTTGTAGATTCGGAAAGCCATCTTTGCAGGAGCATAACCGACGAAGATTCTAATATCTGCTTTAGGTTTCAACTTTCCAAGATCTTGACTTTCTTTGGTGGGATAACATAGAGCACAAAATACATGAAGATAAGATAAGTCGGGCTTTCTGTTATGGAGAAGTTCATATGGTGTTTTGTTGTGACGTTTATAGATTAATGATCGGTTTTGAGTAAAACATGTCGTCGCAACTGCCTCTGCCTAGAGAAATAACGGATCCTTAGAAAATATCAACATGGTGCGTGCAGCTTCCACTAAAGTTCGGTTCCATCTTTTGACAACGCCGTTCTGTTGTGGAATGCGTTCAACCGATGTTTGGTGTGAGATCCCGACATCTTCATAGTAAGCTGTAACACCCCTAAAATATGTCGCAGCGGAATGATAACCGGGAGTGTTATATCATAATACAATAGCATAAGATATAAGAGAATGACCTCTAAATGAGTTGTTTGAAAAGTAACCCCGTTGATTTGATTGAAATAAATAAGTTATAACATTTCTCCTAATAATTTGCATCAAAATGAAAGACTTAAATTAGTACAACAAGGAAAGATAGTTTGTATGCTTAAATAAATCCATGAATGTATTCTTGAAAAATTTAGACTCCAATGATCATCAAGAACGTCATGCAGCTTATTCACATGAGCTATACATGCTTAAAAGTGTCAACATAAAGTTGGTCAGTTCATAGGTTTATGTATGTATAAATATAGGACTGCAAGAGTTTAATGTGTGAAATTATGTAACACATACAAAATCACAAAATGTAATTACGATTGCACTAAGCTCATGATATTGAAGCTTCAACTATGTATGTGTGCATATTTATGCAATAATGTACCCGTGTAGATGTTCAACCCGCAACATCTAAAATCCGATATGTTATACGTCAGTTAGTTCGGTCGTCCGAAGCTCGTAAGCATGAGTTACCCGAACGGGGATGTTAATCCCAAATAGATCTATTTATAACATGCGCGCTTACTCTAAGTAATTAACAGTTCATGATACTGGGCATAATAGGTTATCACTACTTAGGCAACTCGTAATATGTTTATAAGAGTACTTGCGTCCCAATGTAAAACAAGGCATGTATCTCACACCAAGATTTGTAAAGTATTGTTAAACAAGTAAAGTGGGGCTATAAACTCATCTTTAGTGATGGAATTTTCTTTGGATAAATCAACAAAGAAATGCTGTCACAAAGGACCGGTATGCAACCTATTTAATTATAGGTCGGTTTAGAATAACGTATGTAAATAGAGAACAATGCACTATATTTTATCTTGTTAAATCACTGCCTAATAGTTTGTCTTAACTTATAAATCAAAATAATGATTTTGATAATTTACCACTTTTAATATTTTTATAATGACAATATATATATAGTTTAGTTAATTTATAAAATTTAAAACGCGTATAAATATTATATAAGTGATGCTATATTACTCCCTCCGTCCTTAAATAAGTGTCCACTATTGACTTTCGAACTCATTCTTCTTCAACTTTGACTTTAAATTATTTTGTTTGTGTTATATAATACTTGATGAAAATCATATCCATGAAAATACATTGAAAACTCAATCCATTCATATATTTTGCGTCAAGTATTATATAACACAATCAAAATAATTTAAGGTCAAAGTTGAAGATGAATGACTTCGAAAGTCGATAGTGGACACTTATTTAGGGACGGAGGGAGTATTTCCTAAGGTTATTATAGTCCAAACGGACCCGAAAACGTCCGAAAACACTGCTTTACTATTCATGTCAGGAACATACATTTGCAAAAAAAGTGTAGGAATTTTCATGTCATTTTCTGAAAAATAGTCCAAGTTTGATTATGAATAACTTTTCCGTTTTACACTTTCAGACATCAAAACAAGCGATACTTTACCGAAAAATCATTCTGAACAAGTTTCTAGATTTATACTTAAGCCGGTTCAGACTCTAAAGGGGTTAAAATTACGAAATCAAATTCTGCCAGATTCGCCAAAAAATATGGTTTTACCGGTATTGTTTCAAATCTTCTTTTGACCATAACTTCTTCGTTTTACATATGTTTTTTGCGTTCTTTATATGCACTGAAACGTATTAAGATGTACTAACACATTTTTAAGGTTTTAATTTGTCAGAAAATCCCTAACCTTCTGTTTAAACTCGGTTGTCCTTAGGGGAAATTTATATACTTCAAACCTATAATTTTAACCTCATTTTTAGAAAACAAAAACATATAATCTAACCACTTTAACCCCTTCCACAATCAACACATACACACTAACCTAATCCCATCCAACACTTCACAATATAATAAAATAATATATAAACTCAAATAACCTAGATTATAAATAACAAACTTGACAACATGTTTAATAATCATATAAGTAAGTAGTGTTCTCGATTTTTTGCAAATATTTATAAATGTCTACTAGTTGATGATATAACTTAACAATCAAGGTGTTTATGTGCACAAATAAATAATGTAAGTGTAGAAACATGTATAAACATGATCAAGGTATAAAAATCAAAAGAGTAAGTAAAGTATGATTACAAAGTTTATGATCACAAATGAAACCTAGGCTTTGATTTTTTACCCAAAAACCTTATAAAAACCCCAACTTGAATAATGAGACCCTAACTTAGATCTTTAAACCCAAGCTTGAAAACACCTTGGAATACCTTAGATATCAACCTTGAACACACGTGTATGCTTGAAATATCAAGAAAATGGAAAACAATGGAAGCTTTAAAAAGCTTATTTTGAATGGTGGCTTATGTTGAGAGAAAAGAGAGATTTTTGTTGAATTTTGCTACTGAAATGGGAAGTATAAGTGAAGTGCTTATATATAGGAAGATAACACTTTACTTACTAAAATATCTATTAGACCAAAAGACAAAATCAATATGGGAGTAAGGAGGGGGTCATGGGTTCTAAGACATTGAATGGGAGTTGGTTTGAATTTTGGTATTAGCTAGATTTGGAAGTCATGTAAGATATAGTGGTACATTGTGATGTTATTAAGAAATTTGCATATATCTTGTACATGATATAAAGGGGCCGGTTCATACATACAAATGGGGAGGGAAATAATAGACTTTTATAGTATTATGTATTTATGAGTATTGGTAAAGGTGGTATAGTTTACATGCATGCATGAAAGTTCATAACGCAAAAAGTAAGCGTTTTACGTAAAGTATAAAAAATGAAAAGTTATAAATTATCTTCATAATAATTATATAACACTTGTTTGACGTAAAATTTTATTTGTTTAATGCTGGTTTACCTTAATTGTTTACTTTTGGTTTACGCGATTTAACTTAACAGTTGGAATTTAAAGTAAATCCGTAAAAGTTCAAAGTAAATAGTTTTGAGCTTACTGACATAAAATGACCTGGAATTGTGGGTTGTCACAGTCTTCCTTCGTTAAAATAGCTTTGTCCCCAAAGCTCAAGTCATGGTATTTGACGAAGGTGCTCGATGAAAAGGTTTGGATACTTCTTCTGAAATTGATCCTCGCTTTCCCACGTAAAGTCTAGGCCTCCCCTAGAGTTCCATCGAACCTTGATATAGGAATGCGGCTTCGCTTCAACCGCTTGACCTCTCGGTCCATAATTTCTATGGGTTCTTCAACGAAATGTAACTTGTCATCAATATGGATTTCGTCTAATGAAATTACGAGTGATTCGTCAGACAAACACTTCTTTAATTTTTAGACACATGAAACGTGCTATGAATCCTTCTTAATTGTTGAGGAAGTTTGATTTTATAACCAACGGTTCCTACTTTTTCTAACACCTTGAAAGGTCTAATATACCCCGGGTTCAACTTCTCCTGTTTGCCAAAACGGATAACTCCTTTCCAAGGTAAAACCTTCAACATAACCTTGTCTACCACTTGAAATTATAAAGTCTTACACCTCACATCAGCGTAACTCTTCTGACGATCACATGCGGCTTGAATTCTGCTTTTAATTTGTACGATCATCTTAGTAGTTTCATGAACGATTTCTGGGCCAGTAAGTTGAATATCTCCGACCTTGGTCCAGCAAACAAGTGATCGACACTTGCTACCATAGAGTGCTTCAAATGGTGCAACCATGATGCTAGTATGATAACTGTTATTATATGAGAACTCTACTAGCGATAAATGCTTATCCCAGCCATTTCCAAAATCTATTACGCAAGCTCGCAACATATCTTTAAGATTTTGAATAGTTCTCTTACTTTGTCCATCAGTCTGCGGATGCTAAGCCGTACTCATATCCGAATGAGTACCCAAAGCTTTCTGGAGCAACTGCCAGAAATGTGATGTAAATCTGCCATCACGGTCAGAAATGATAAAGACCTGGACTCCATGCCTTGAGACCATTTCTTTTAAGTAAAGTCTCGTCAATCTCTCCATCAAATCAATTTCCTTTATTGGCAAAAAGTGAGCAGACTTGTTAAGACGATTAACAATCACCCAAATGGTATCGTAACTACTTGACCTCTTAGGTAGCTTTGTGATAAAATCCATAGTGATTTTCTTCCATTTCCATTAAGGTGTCTCAGGTTCTACCAACAAACCAGATGGTTTTTGTTGTTCAGCCTTGACCTTCAAGCATGTAAAACACTTGCTGACGTAGGTGGCAATATCTATTTTCATGTTGGGCCACTAATGCAATTTCTTCAAGTCATGGTACATCTTGTCAGAAACTAGATGGATTGAATACTTCGACTTATGCTACTCATGCAAAATCAAGTTCCTTAATCATCCAAGACGTGGTAACCAACTTCGCTTCTCAATACAGGGTGTCCCATCGGGATGGGTCTTAAAAATCTTTGTTCATGCCACAAAGATTTTCTTCATTGAAATTTTATTCTTTCATCTCCTTAGCTTGTGCGTTTAAAATTTGTATAGGGAGGTTAAAACCAATAGTCATAACTAAGGCTCGAACTCGTAATGTCTTAATTCGTTCCTTTCGGCTTAAAGCGCCAGCTATAACATTTTCCTTTCCAGTGTAATAACGAATTAGTACTTATGATGGCGTTGGAACTGTTAAGTCCCATGCTATTATGTCGATGTTGAATGGGTGATTTAGTATATTCCTTAATGGGGAGTAAACTTGTTAGTAGATCGTCCTAGGGTGATTCGTGATACGTCTTGACTTTTCGACAAAGGATTTGGTGTAAGATGATGCCAACTCTATGTGGTAAGGTGGTGTAAAGGACTACTTAGCTACTTTGATTACTAATTTAGTTTTCTGTGACAAACAAGTTTTATGGATACACACACAAAATTTTTGCTTTTGGGGGATATAAGTACAAAATTGGTTTTGACAAAAATTTTAAGGTGACTACTATCAGCATGGCATGGTTCTCCCTGAATTAGACATAGGTGATCAGGCTATGTATAAATGAGGACTAACGATGAAGTGCTTAATTTCGTCAAACTAATGCTATGCATAAAGCAGTATCAAAATAGTTCTATAAGGTGATAAATTAATTCACAAAATTAAAACAAAGTAGTTTATAGGTTGACAACAAAATGGTTTGTGAGATAATGTAAGATGGTTTATAAGACAATAGTAAGTAGCTCATGGGGTGATAGTAAAATAATTTTTATGATGAAAACAAAATAGTTTCATAGAGTAAAAATAAAATGATTTGTAAGATGATAGTAAAATAGTATATAAGATATCAAGAAAATAGTTCATAAGATGGTGGAAAGAAAATTGTAAAAATGATAGTAACTATGTTTATAAAATAATGGCAAAATAGTTTTTAGTTTACAAAATAATAGTTGAGTAGTTTATAAGTGATGGTAAATTGGTTTATAACAAAATAGAGAATCTGTTTATAGACGGTAGCAAAATAATTTATGAGATGGGAGCAACTTAGTTCATAAAATGATAGCGAGTTATTTTATATGTGATGGTAAATTTGTTTATGAAATACTAGTAAAATAGTTTATAAGTTTTAGCAAAAGTTTCATAAGGTGATGATGAAATAATTTTTCATGGTAATAACAAAATAGGTTATTAGGTAATAGCAAAATAGTTTATGTGATGGTAAGAACATAGTTTATAAGGTGGTATTTTACTAGATGATGGTATAATAGTTTATAAAATAACGGTTTATTATTTGATAGTAAGATAATTTATTAATGATACTAAGACAGTTTATTAACGATAGTGGGAATAGTTTATAAAGCTATTATGGAATAGTTTATAAGATGTTAGTTAATTTGACGATAGTAAAATAATGATTAGTAAAATAGTTTATCATGTTGTAGTGAAATGGTTTATAATGTAGTTGTAAAAATGTTTGAAGGGTTATAATAGTTTTGGGAGTGGCTTGCATAAATAAATAGAGAGTTAAATAAAATTGACAAGGTTTTCACGACACATAAGTTTATAGATAATTTAAATCACCCACGAGTACAACGAAATTCAAAAGAAAGTACAACACCAATTCCTATAGGAAATAAAGTCTAAGAAAGTTCCGCTTAGGTTTCACTAGGTAATAAGAGAAGGTCTCTCCCTAAATATTAACATTATTTTTCCATGACATTAGAGTCTCTACAAGTTTTTCCTTTCTATTGCTTGTTCACTTTGTTCTGGTTCTTCCTTTAGGGATAACCATTCTTGTAATGTCCTAGCTTTCCACACTCATAACAGGTAACTTTATCTTTTAGTTTTGCCACTGAGGGCCTCTTTCGCTCTCGAGACTAGGTCCTACAATCTCTAGTTTGATGACCAACCCGCTTGTAATTGCCACATTTTTTCACACACGGGCCAGTGTGATGAAACTTTCACTTGTTACACAAATGGTAGATTTACAACATAGCCTTTCTTGTTACTTGGCTCGGCAGTGTGTGCTCTACTCACCTTATGCCCTTTGTTTTATTATTTTTTAGAGCTTCCACCGTGGTTACCTTCTCACCTCCTCTTGTTGCTAGCATTCTCTGCTACTTTGTCTTTATGTCGTTCTACCTGGTTCATTAAGTTGCGAGCCACACAGGTATTTGCCTCGTAGACAGAAATAGTCTCTCGATAGCATTAGCCACTCACTGGGCTACAATTTGCTCAATTTCCGCAAAACTCATCCCTTGGTTCGTAGTTGGCATTGTTTCCTTAAGACCACAAGGAAAATAATATATAACGAGATTTCATCCAAGGTAAAATCGCGATACGCAATGAGCACAACATATATGTAAAATGAGACCATGATACGCAGCGATATAAGATAAAAACAACCATGGCATAAATAAATCAACGTCATAAAATAGCATAATCATAAACAGCAACCTAGGTTAATACTTAATACATCGTTTTATATGAATAAAAGAGTACACGTTTTTCATTAACACTAACAACCGAGTACTACTCAAGTTTAATAGGATACAATCCAAAATAAGCTACAAATGATGCTAATATATATGTCTATAGACCAAGGTGCCTCTCAAGATCCCAGAAGCTAGCCTCTATGTCCTACGCTCATCTCTGTAGCTCAGCCATCTCAAACCTGTTGGTCTCCCAAAACTACCGTAACTCTCTGACCTCCTGCTTAGCATATTCTGCTCGAAGCTATGACCGTGTGATCCTGCCCCTCACAATCCTGAGTGACTCTCGAGTAACTACATCGTGCTGCTCTAATGATCCCACTCTAGCACAAAGGGTCATCGTCTCCTGCATGGCAAATGCCAAACTAGCATGCAGGGTCTCTATGTCATCCCCAATTGACTCAATATGCTCTAGTGATAGTGGTACTGCTGCTGATGGTGGTATTGGTAGTGGTGACGGTGATACTGATTATGGTGGTGATGGTGAGGTCGATCTAGATCTCTTACGAGATAAGGATGGTACAAGTGATGGTGGTGGTGAAGATGATGATGGCAAGAGTGATGGTGGTGATGATAATGATGGTATCTCTGATGGAAGTAGTGGATGACAGGTGGATGGTGATGTAGTTCTCCATCGATCTATGGATGCTTTGTAGCTTAGTGGCATCGAGATCTGATTGACGAGCAAAGGCAAGGCTAGTAGGTAGAGGTTGGGTAGGTAGTGGATGAACAACTAATGTCGAAGCAGTCTGGGTGTGGAGTGACTCAAAAGTCTTGTTCAGATCCTCGTCTGATGATTCGTCACCAGAATCCAGTGGGTAGCCATACAAAGCCGGTGTGCGATCTGATGATGGTGGTACAGGTCTAACGGGTAAGGTAGTAATCTCATCATCAGAATCGAATATGATGACAAATGGAGCAAATACTCTGGCACTTGATGTAGTAGCAGGAAAAGGTATGGGATGAGGTGTGGACATAGTGCTCTGACAATCAAAGGTTTATATAAGTATAATATATAAGACAAGTGTAAGAATATACACAAGATAAGGTAAGCACGTATATAAGTCATGTAAGAAAATAGTATACGCAAGTAGTGAATGCAGATGAAAAGTTTTATGTGATGCAATGTTTGTGAAAATGGTTATAGTCCAGGTAAAAATATATGACCTAGTTCTCTATAACCTTGGCTCTGATACCAATCTGTAACACCCCAAAATATGTCGCAGCGGAATGGTAACCGGGAGTGTTACTTCATAATACAATAGCACAAGATATAAGAGAACAACCTCTAAATGAGTCATTTGAAAAGTAACCTTATTGATTGATTGAAATAAATAAGTTAAAATATTTGTCCCAATAATTTGCATCAAAATGAAAGACTTAAATTAGTATAACGAGGAAAGATAGTTTGTATGCTTAAAGAAATCCATAAATGTATTCTTGAAAAGTTTAGTCTCCAACGCACATCAAGAACGGCATGCAGCTTATTCACCTGAGAAATACATGCTTAAAAGTGTGAACATAAATTTGGTGAGTTCATAGGTTTATGTATGTATTAATGTAGGACCGCAAGAGTTCAATGTGTGAAATAATGTAACACATACAAAATCACAAAATATAATTACGACTGCCCTAAGCTCATAACACTGAAGCTACAACTATTTATGTTTTCATATTTATGCAATAATGTACCCGTGTAGATGTTCAACCCGCAACATCCAAAATCTAATATGGTATACGTCCGTTAGTTCGGTCGTCCGAAGCTAGTAAGCATGACTTACCCAAACGAGGATGTTAATCCCAAATAGATCTATTTATAACACGCGCGCTTACTCCAAGTAATTAACAGTTCATGATAATGGTCATAATGGGTTATCGCTACTTAGGTAACTCGTAATATGTTTATAAGAGTACTTGCGTCCCAATGTAAAACAAGGCATGTATCTCACTCTGAGATTTGTAAAGGATTGTTAAACAAGTAAAGTGGGGCTATAAATTCACCTTAAGTGATAGAATTGTTTATGGATAAATCAACAAGGAAATGCTGTCACAATGGACCAGTATGCAACCTATTTAATTATAGGTCGGTTTAGAATAACGTATGTAAATATAGAACAATGCACTATATTTTATCTTGTTATATCACCACCTAATAGTTTTAGTTTTAGCTTATAAATCAAAATAATGATTACGATAAGTTACCACTTTTAATATTTTACATTGACACCACAAATATGTTCAAATACTATATATTGTTATCTTTATATATTTATATATTTTCTATAATTAGATATATAGTATATATTTTATATTACTGATAATTATAGCCTAGTTAATTTATAAAGTTTAAAACGCGTATAAATATTATATAAGTGATGCTATATTATTTTCTAAGTTTTTTATAGTCCAAACGGACCCGAAAACCTCCAAAAACATTGTTTTACTATTCATATCAGGAACATACATTTGCAAAAAGTGTGTAGGAATTTTCATTTCATTGTCCAAAAAATAATCCAAGTTTGATTAAAAATAACACATTTGTTTTACACTTTTGGGCTTATTCGTATTGTTTCAAATCAAATTCTGTCAGATTCTCCAAAAAAACTAGTTTTGCTGGTATTGTTTCAAATCTTGTTTTGACCATAACTTCTTCGTTTTACATTCGTTTTTCATGTTCTTTATATGCACTATAACACCTCGTGTTTTAGGTCATTGTATGACATTATTTAATCCACTAATTATTTTTAGGGTTTTACGCGTTTGC
>BQNB010047810.1:0-42902 GCA_026074375.1 Tanacetum coccineum | reverse complement strand
AGAGTATCATGTACTCAACAAGAGTATTCTTTTGACCAAGTGAAATCATTGGATCCATTTCAATGTGACAAGATTAAAATGATCATACAATGATTGGAGGTTGTTGTGTTAAAGTGAGTTTTGATTAATGAATTTTGAGTCTTATGGAATACACGAGATTTTACAATTCTTGATAAAACCGAAAAATCGAATCTTCATGGGATTTTACAAATCAAAGAATAACCGTATAATTCACTTAACAAACGTGTATAGTTCTCCTTAGTCAAGCGTATAAATGACCTAAGCAAAACGTATAAATCACCTTCACAAAGGAATGTATAAATCGCCTTTGTAAATGATCATGTATAAATCGCCCTTGTTAATTGAGTGTGTATAAATCGCCTGACTAAACACACATGTATAAATCGCCTTTGTTAATTGAATTGTATAAATCGCCTGTGTAAATTAAGTTGTATAAATCGCCTGTATACACTAACGTATAGATCGCCTGACTTAACAAGTGTATAGATCGCGTGACCAAACAAGTGTATAGATCGCCTGACTTAAACAAACTTCGAAACTCAAAAATCAAAAATCTTAAAAAAACACACTTTTTGACGTTTTTACCCGATTTTTCTTGTACAACTTAACTATCTAAGACTATTAGAACCTTAAAAACACAAACTTTAACGTTTTTGACACAAAAAATTTTAAATCAAGATTCTTGGTACAAAACCATCTTTTTAACCAAAAAGACTCAAAAGATGATATTTTTATGGTTTTTGAAAGATTTTCTTGTACTTCTAGTCTATACTAAAATAAATAAGCAAGAAAGTTATGATCTTTATAGTTTTTAAACCCTCAAAAAGTGAAACCTCTTTGAAGAATTCTAACCAAAATACACGACTAAAATGAGTAGATGAAACGCACCTAAAACCTACACAAACACCTCATGGCTCTTGATACCAATTGTAGAATAATCTTACACAAGTATGAAATGAATCACTTGGAATTTTAGAGAGAGAAAGACGTGGTTGGATGAACACTTAGAGAGAGAAAGGAAACATGTAATATTAGCTTAAGAAATGTGACAAATAAACAACCAACACCCTCTCCAAGCTATGGAGAGGGTTTATATATCCCAACCAAGGCCGGCCATGGACCTTAGTGGACTTGTCCATGGGCCTTTGGCCCAGTTAGCTTATTATCTTAACTTAACAACTTACTACGAGCTATGACTGACTATATTGGTAGTGACCGACAATTTTCGTATTTCTAACAATGAACCAATCATAGCAATTTATTTTTTATCAAATAAAAAAACCCACTTTCATCCTTTTTTAAAAGGTTAAATATCTCTCAAACCGTTAATCGTTACGCAAAACGAACCATACCATCGCGACGAAAATTAAATCATCTTTCTATAGAGGGGCACTTCTATATACTCTCGACGAACTTTTTTTTCTAGTTTTTTTTTGTGAGAATCAAATATGAAAAATCACATGTGATTTATTAAATCGGATATTTTTAAATCACATGTGATTTATGAAAATCACATGTGCTTAGTGAAATCACACGTGATTTTTAAAAGTCACATGTGATTTTTTCAGTCGCAAATTTGAACACAAAAAACAAAATTCGAATAAAAAGTTCGTCGAACGTATATCGAAGTGCCCGTCTCCTAAAAGATAAAAAAAATCTCGTCGCGATGGTATACTTTTTATCACTTAACGATTTACCGTTTACAAGATATGTTATTTTTATAAACGTGGCGGAAAGTGGGTTTATTTTTGTTTTAATAGAAAAATGAGTGGCTATGATTTGTTTATTAAGTCTTTAATTAATATTGGGGCTATATCAGGCTACTTTTAGTGGTACCGTGAGAAGCATCGTGAGAAAAAAAAATCGTGACCCACTAATTCAATATATTCCCACGAGCCATAAGATATAATTTTAGTTCACGAAGGTGAGCAATGCACTTTTCGGGCATTGTGAAAATGTGGGCCCCCCGCACCATAACATTTATAAAAAAAATTCTCCACTATTATTTTAGTTACCTATAAATACCACTTAGATTTCAACATTTTTAAATACAACTTCAAATTATATACTCTCTACTCTCATAATCATTTTTACTAACAAAATGTGTCAACAAAATACATTTTAGGTTACGTTTTTTACTTATCTATGTAGTGTTTACATTTATAATTCTGTATGTTTATGTTTTTAATTATTTCTGTAACATTTTTAATTTATGGATAATAAAAATTTTAATTTTTTATAAAAAATTGTTTGTCCGATGAGGGTTTCGGTGACTGATAAGTGTGAATTGTGAGAGAGATTGAGGGTAAAAAGTAAGAGAGATAAAGTTGATGTGGCGCTCATGTGTCCGGTGAGGGGGTGTTTTTTTCGGTGACTGATGAAAGCAGCCTTATATTACTAGTTGGATACTCACGCATAGCGGAGACGATAAAAATTATTAACTTAGCTTTCCCCACAACTCCATACCCGCTTAGTGGACTTCGAGTGTATATGTGTTCGTTGTATGTGTGTTCGTTGTATGGTTAATGGAAAGGGATCCTAAGTCATGGTGTAGAGCTTTTTTTCAAATGGATAGGTCTTGTTCTAATTTTGATAATGGTATCTCAAAAGCATTAAAATATTAAGTCTAACAAGGAAAGTCACGGTCATCATCTATACAGAGTCAGTCTTAAGTTTTAGGAACTTTGTGTAACACCCCACCCAACATACATTGGATTGCACAACGAAAATTAGCAATTGGATGTTACTAAATAGCACCATTTACCAAGATAATAGAAAACGACCCAAATGAGACGTTTTTACCAAACATGTGTTCCATAATTATTCAGAGTTAAAATGCGTTTAGGTCCCCACAGAATCGCAACCATCGTCTATTACAAACATTGAAAGACAATTGTTTCAATTAAAAGACATAGCTTTAACACAATTTAAGACATTATTTTTGAAAGACCGGAACACACAAGTAGTCTTTCCATAAAATCCATCACACGCACGACACCTCCACGCCATCGTTTCCTTCATCCTTGGTTACCTGGGATAAAACATGTTTAAAATGTCAACAACAAAGTTGAGTGAAATTCATAGAGTTTAAAATAATCAGTAAGCAATAATCTTTGAACACATAATTAGTTCTCGGGAAAACAAAGCAACAAATGCAATGTATATCAACTTCTTTTCTTTCATACAATAAGCTCATGACACCGCACGTTAACAGTGCATATGTCATTTCATATGTTAGAGTGCCCCAAAACAAGGTATTATTGTCATATACCTACTATTTTCTAAGTACAAAATGTCCGTTTGACCGGGTGGTCACAAGGATTCAAACCTCGGACAGGGTTGTCAACCTCAATAGATCTATTTAATGCATTAGCGTTCACCCATAACAAGGCAACTAACGGCCACACAGTAAAAGACATATACTCAATAGTGAATGGAATCATATTTAGCATCAAAACATATTGCGTTCTCATTTTTATAAAACAACAAGTATCCCCCTCGCAGGTTTAAAAACATTTAAAAAACTTAAAAGCAAGGATGTGAACACACCTTAAGCAAAAGATCCAAATCAATCAACTCAACAAACGTAACTTGCTTCACGTCTTAACCGCGACCTATATAGTACATATATGGCGGTACGTGACTAAAAGTATAATATTTCATTTATTGCATACTTGCATATACATATACTTATTACTATTACGTATATACAATCATATACTACAATCTCCAAGTGCGACGCAAAACAATTCACCTTGACGCACTTAACCATATTACAACATTTTCCATAAAGTTTCCATTTTTAGAAAGTTTGTCGAAAGTAAGGATAATATAATCCGAACTTCACATTGCGTTACAATTCACTAACATTACTAACCCTTTGCTCATTATAGACTTTATTCAAAAGTTTACTCAAGTTTGACTTTCAAAAGTCAAAGTTCGTAGTTGACTTTTTACCCCAAAAATACCCAAACTTGACTCGGCCGTAAAACGTTCGTTTTTAGGAGTTACAAGGCCCACCTTATATCAAAACGGACCTTAGAACATCCTTTATCATTATCAAAAGCCTAAAATAGATTTCAAAAATTTCTCGACACACCATGACCAAGTCAAACTTTCTGGTCAAATAAAGTCAACCCAAAGTCATACCAAATCACATTTTTATCAAAATTTAACTATTTCAACATGTTTAACTAGCCTAAAAACATGTACCAAAACTATCAAACACATGCTCATACTCAAAATACTTTCAAATCAATTTTGCACTTGAATCATCTAGTAACAATCATATACATGTAATAACATCTAATTAAATCAACACATAAACATAAATAAGTGCTCACAAAGCTAGAACAAACATCGATTTCGCTTCCCTCTTGGTTGAACCGTACGGACGAACACCAAAGACCAAACAACCAAACCTTTTTCAATTAACTAACACCAA
This sequence comes from Tanacetum coccineum, assembly GCA_026074375.1. NCBI lineage: Eukaryota > Viridiplantae > Streptophyta > Magnoliopsida > Asterales > Asteraceae > Tanacetum > Tanacetum coccineum. Next base: position 38,437 of record BQNB010047810.1, on the reverse strand, counting down.
AATGACAATAATCTAACCAATCTAAACACCCCTTATTATACGAAATCACCAAGAACAAAGCTAGAACGAAAATCGATTTTGCTTCCCCCTTGGTTGAACCGTACGGATGAACACCAAAAACCAAACAACCAAACCTTTTTCAATCAACTTGATTGTATTGCATGTCAAAAATAAAGTGGTGGTGGTGGTGTTTGTCTTGTGGTCGGTCGAAGTGAGCAAGAAGGAGGAGGGAGGACAATTTTTTTTTGCTAAAAGTGATAAATGGAAATATTGGTACCTATTTATAGAAATGAAGTTTAGCAATTTGGCAATCTTAGTCCTTTCTTTCATTTAGTCCTTCAAGTTTAGTACAAAGCATTATTTCTTTTACTTAAAATCGGCCAAAGACTCGGGTCACACCACGTTAGTAAATATTTTAAATCCGTCCCGCTAATTTTACTTTAAAACGTTTAATAATAGTTAAACCTCGTAAACACGACCTTTAAGCACGATTTTTACAAAAACTCCAGGAAACGTCGTAAAATACAAAAATAACATATTTACGCTCTCAGAGCAATAATATAATTTTTCTGACTTTCTTAGACGCTAAAAACAAATAGAAACTCAACCACGGATTGAAATCACCTTATCAAATGAAATTTCTATCAACCCTCATATAGTATAGACGACTTTAACTATTTACGTAACTAAAATAACTATCTTAGCTAGGGATAGACGTTGACTTGAAACTCGGGTTGTTACATTCTCCCTTCCTTTAGGGAGCGCCGTCTCGGTGCTCAGCTCGACTTATCCGCTTTCCTCGCTATGTCCTTACTTGTAAAGAGATGAGGATACTTTTTCTTAATCTGATCCTCACGTTCCTAAGTAAATTCTGGACCTCTTTGCGTATCCCAACGAACTTTAACAATAGGTATCCGACTCTGCTTAAGTCGCTTAACCTCTCTATCAACAACTTCCACTGGCTCTTCAATCATGTGCAACTTATCATCAAGTTGAATCTCTTCCATCGGAACAACAACATCACCTTACACTTCTTAAGATTCGAAACATGAAAATTACTATGAATTCCATTCAATTCTTCAGGCAGCTCATAAGCTACAAGACCAACTCTAGCTAGAATCTTGAATGGCCCAATGTAACGTGGACTTAGCTTTCCGCGCTTTCCAAAACGCACAGCGCCCTTCCATGGTGATACCTTAAGCAGTACCATATCACCAACTTCAAATTCCAACGGCTTAGCTCTCTTATCTGCATAACTCTTCTGGCGACTATGAGCAGCTAACAAACGGTTCTTAATCTTGACAATCTTTTTGGTCGTATCACGGATCAATTCCATATCAGTGAGTTGGCTATCCCCAACCTTACTCCAGCATACATGTGACCTACATTTTTGTCCATACAAAGCTTCATATGGTGCAGCCTTAATACTTGCGTGATAACTATTGTTATATGAGAACTCGACCAATAGAAAATGACGATCCCAACTATTTCCAAAGTCAATCACATAGGCACGCAACATATCTTCCAACGTTTGTATTATCCTTTCACTTTGACCATCCGTTTGAGGGTGGTAAGCGATACTCATATCTAATTTTGTCCCCAACGCTTCCTAAAGAAATCTCCAAAAATTTGACGTAAAATGGCGCTATCTCGATCCGAAATGATCGAAACAGGAACACCATGCCTACACACTATCTTCTTCAAATAAAGTCGCGTGAGTTTCTCCATACTATCCGTTTTCTTCATTGGTAGGAAATGAGCTGATTTGGTCAGTCGGTCGACAATAACCCAAATCGTATCATACCCACTCGGCGTTCTTGGCAATCCACTTACAAAATCCATAGTAATCCTTTCCTACTTCCAAACTGGAATCTCAGGTTGTTGCATCAATCCAGATGGTTTTTGATGCTCGACTTTAACCTTCGTATAAGTCAGACACTTACTAACATACGTGGCGATATCAACTTTCATATTCGGCCACCAGTACAACGGCTTCAAATCTTGGTACATCTTGTCCGATCCTATATAGATAGAATATTTGGACTCATGCGACTCATGCATAACCAAATCCCTCACTCTATCGAATCGCAGCAACCAAACACGTTTCCCAAACAACACGTTCCATCAGGGCGAAATTCGAATATTGGCTTAATCAATCTCCCCAAATTTTCTTTCCTTACATACTTCTTCTTCATTGCTTCCCTTTAAGCTTCACGAATTGGCTTCGGTAGATCATTGTGAACAGTCATCATCAAAGCTCGAACACGCAATGGCTTATCCCTTTCCTTCTGACTCAAGGCGTCAGCCACAATATTCGCTTTTCCAGGATGATACCGAATTTCACAATCATAATCACTTAATAACTCCATCCATCTCTGTTGTCTCAAGCTCAGCTCTTTCTGATTCAAAATATATTACAGGCTCTTGTGATCGCTGAAAACCACACACTTCGTTCCATACAAATAATGTCTCTACAATCTAAGAGCGAAAACAACGGCTCCCAACTCTAAATCGTGAGTAGTGTAATTCTCTTCATAGACTTTCAATTGTCTAGAAGCATACGCTATCACCTTCTCTCTTTGCATCAACACGGCTCCATAACCCTTAAGAGATGCATCAAAATACACCACGAAATCCTTTGTTCCTTCAAGCAACGCTAAGATCAATGCACTACATAACTTCTGCTTTAATGTCTGAAAAGCTTATTCTTCTTCTTTTCCCTACTCGTATTTCTTATTTTTCCGAGTCAACATAGTTAGTGGCTTAGAAATCAAAGAAAAACCTTCAATGAACCTCCTATAATACCCAACCAATCCAAGAACTTGCCTCACCTCCGTTAGCGTCGTCGGTGAAGCCCAACTCTTAATGGCTTTGATCTTGGCAGGATCAACATGAACACCACTATGATCAATCACATGGCCCAGAAATTGTACCGAATCTAGCCAAAAATCACACTTTGAAAACTTGGCGTACAATCTCTCTTTCTTAAGCAGATCCAGAATAATCTTCAAATGCTTCCCATGATCTTCTTCGTCCTTGGAATAAACCAAAATATCATCGATGAACACTATAACGAACTTATCAAGATATGGCTTGCATACTCGGTTCATTAAGTCCATAAACATAACAGGCGCATTAGTCAATCCAAATGGCATTACTTGGAACTCAAAGTGACCATACCGAGTTCTAAATGCAATAATCGGAATGTCTTCTTCTTTAATGCGTAACTAATGATATCCTGATCGCATATCGATCTTAGAATACACACTCGAACCTTGCAGTTGGTCAAATAAATCATCAATTCTCGAAAGAGGATAACGATTCTTGACAGTCAACTTGTTCAACTCGCGATAATCTATACACATTCTAAAAGATCCATCTTTCTTCTTCACAAACAAAACTGGTGCTCCCCACTGTGATGAACTCGGATGAATAAATCCCTTCTCTAGCAGCTCTTGCAATTGTACCGACAACTCTTTCATCTCAAATGGTGCCAATCTATATGGTGCACGTGCAACAGGTGCAGCTCCCGGTACTAGATCAATTCGAAATTCTACTTGCCTCGGCGGTGGTAGTCCTAGCAACTCCTCAGGAAAATCATGAATTACAGGCACGTCTTCCATTCGTTTCTCTTTCGACTTATTTTCCGTCATGTATGCCAAAAATAAATGGCAACCCCGCTCGACGTACTTACCGGCCTTGATACATGATATAACCTTTAATCGAGACACACCCTTGTCACTCTCGACTATCAACATCTTGTTCCCATACGGTATACGAACAACTTTCTCGCCACAGACGATAACGGCATCATGCTTGACAAGCCAATCCATACCAATTATGACGTCAAACGTCCCAAGCTCAATCGGCATAAGATCGATTTCAAAAACATGGTTCACTAAGCTCAAAGTGCAACCTTTTAAAATAGTGTTCGTACTAACTACCCTTCCATCTGCTAACTCTACCTCATAACTAGCTCCTATTTTAACCGGATCTATATCAAGCATGGAACTAAATCTAGTATCCACAAAACTCCTATCGAAACCCGAATCGAATAAAACAAAAGCATAGCGGTTATTGAGCAGAAACATGCCAGTAACCACATTTGGACCTTGAGGCTCGGCATCCTAAATAGCATAAGCTCGACCAGGAACTTCCCCAACTTCTTCTTGCTTAATGTTCTTTGGACATTGGTTCCTAGTATGACCTTGCTCACCACAATCATAACAAGTCCAAATAGGCTGAGCGTTAGCACCCGTGGCAACACTCTTCTCCTTACAATACTTTTCCTTGTGCCCAACCTTTCCACACTTGTGGCACTTGATCGTACACTGACCAACATGGCGAGTAAAACATCGTTCACACAAAGGAAGCTTTCCATCAGTAGGAGCGGTAACCATGACTCATATATTTCCTTGCTTTTGGCTATTCTGCAAAGTTTGACGAGAGTTATCCTTTTGATTGCCCTTACCACTACCATTTCTACTTTGAAGGCTCTCCCACTTTCGCTTCTTTCCTTCTAAAATTCTTGCATCTCTAGCTTGCGATTTCTGCTCCATCAACTTATGAGCCATACGCACAGCTTCGTTCAGATCAGCAGGCTTAGAAGATGTCACTTCACCCTTGATATTATCAGTCAATCCCTTGATATAAGCATCAACCTTTACTCTTTCAGGCTCTACCATTCTTGGACACATAAAAGCCAGTTCATTAAACCTTTGAGTATAAGCAACAACATCATACTCCTTAACCTTCAAGTTCCATAATTCGTGCTCCATTCTTTGAGCTTCTTCTATCGAACAAAATTCTGCAGTCATTAGTTGCTTCATCTCAGTCCAAGGCATTTGGTTCACAGTCTCCAAACCCATAGTTGCAACCTTAGTTTTCCACCAAGTCAACGCTGGTCCTTCCAGTGTAGCAGCGACAAACTTCACCTTCTTACCCTCTACACATTCATTGATATAAAAAACACTCTTAGTTTTCTCAAACCATCTTCGTAATTCGACAGCTCCTTCAACACCATGGAAGACAGCAGGATTGCACTTTATAAACCCAGCAAAAGTGCACTCACGAACAGCAGGTGCAGTGTCTTAACCTCTCTCTGGCCCAGATCCACTAGCATCGTTTTTGACATTTGCTTGCCTTGCCCGCTCATCGGCAATAGCGGCATTAACACTTTCCTTGATCATTCGACGAATAGCAGCTTGAGTCATAGGTGCAGACTTTGGAGGCATGATTCTGTCACGTCATACACAAAACAATCTGATAAGCATTCATAACATGATATACTCATAACATGATATAATGACAAATCAATCACAACAACAGTCGTACAACATCAAGTAGTAATCAAAAGATAGTCATTCATTTTTCATCACAATAGAGTTAATACATAGTTGCATTGTTTCATGAAATGATATAAATCGTTACAACCAATAGCACTAATTGTACTAACTAAGGATTCAGATTAGTGATTACACACCAAAAGAAGCTACAGTTGAAACTAAACTACTACGAATCATGAGGAGATCCTCGCAACTCAGATGATGGACTCTTCTCATCTTCAATTGGAACATTGATAGCTTCATTCGGTCTCTCTTCAAACACAAATCCTCTACGAATCATCTCTTGATAGAACTCATGAGCTCGAACTCTAGTCTAATAGAAATCTCTCTCAACTCGTTCGTTCTGCATATGAAGGAATGTATTGCTTAACCTTTCTTCTCGACCAATGCATGCGCCGTCTTGCGACCACACAATCACCTTGAAAGCCATCCGACCAAACAAAGAGTTAATGTCCCTCTTTATGAGACCAGGTAATAGACCATCACTGTCCTCATGAAGAAAAGGAGCAGTAGACGATTCACCTACCTTATGGACGCTAGCAGGAACAGTCTCATCTTCAAACTCAATCGGATTCTCAACCTCGATCGCATCATCGGGTTCAGACTCAGAAGCAGGCGGCGGAGGGTTAAGAGGATCCACCTCTTCATAAGGATACGTCAACCCTAGCTCATTCTCATTTTCCTCAATGTCGACTTCCATGGCATCTTCTTCTTCTTGAGGATCTTCTTCTTTCTCAAATTCATCTTCTTCCGGGTCTTCCTCTTCATTCACTAAAACAGGCTCGGGAACAATAGGAACATCATCGTGTTGATTCGGCTCAACAACAGGTACATCATCCACGTGATCGGGAGGAATTACGTTCACCATGATAATCTAGAAAATATCATACAATACTTACTTAATAACGTATCACTTATTATTATTATTGGAACACCATTTTCAAAATAACAGTTCGCATCAAAGCGCATTCATAATTTATGAAATTCCCACTCAGTATATATCTCAAATATACCCCAAATATATAATAATACTTATTATATAATCACACAATAATCTATGCATACAACACATGCATAATTGTATCAATACATAACAATCTATGCATACAACACATGCATAAACTACACCAACACATAACAATTTATGCATACAACACATGCATAAATGTACCAATATATAACAATTTATGCATACAACACATGCATAAATGTACCAATACATAACAATTTATGCATACAACACATGCGTAAATATACCAATATATAACAATTTATGCATACAACACATGCATAAACATACCAATAGATAACAATCTATGCATACAACACATGCATAAATATACCTTCCCTTTCTATATGTAACCAATGGCAACGAGGAGTCTTGGCGTACGTGTAGAAGCGTTATAGTTTAGGTTTTCAAAAAAGACTCGACCTAGTTCTCTATAACCTTAGGCACTTGATACCACTATGTAACACCCCCAACTTTAGATTGCGCAGCGAAAATAGCAATTGTGTGTTACTAAATAGTACAATACACCAAGACAATAGAAAAATTTAACCAAGGATAATATAAAACGAGACCCAAAAGAGACGTTTTTACCAGAACATATTTTCCATAAATATTCAGAGTTAAAATGCGTATAGGTCAACCACAGAATCATCACAACCACACATCTATTACAATCATTGAAAGACAATTGGTTCAATTAAAAGAAGACATAGTTATAAACACAATTTAAGAACATTGTTGTTTGAAAGACCGAACAAAGCACAAAGTAGTCCTTCCATAAAATCCAACACACCATAACACCTCCACCAATCTTGCCTCATCCTTGTTACCTGGGATAAACATGTTTAAAAATACGTCAACAACAAAGTTGAGTTAAATTCATAGAGTTTAAAATAATCAGTAAGCAATAATCTTTGAATACATAATTAGTTCTCGGAAAAACAAAGCAACAAATGCAATGTATAGCAACTTCTTTTCTTTCAAGCAATAAGCTCATGACACCGAACGTTAACAGATACATATGGCAAATTCCATATGTTAAGAGTGCCCAAAACAAGGTATTATTTGTCATATACCTACTATTTCTAAGTATAAAAGTTCGTGGTATGACATGGTGGTCACAAAGGATTCAAACCCCGGATAGTGTTGTCAACCCAATAGATCATTTAATGCATTAGCGATCACCCACAACAAGGCAACTAACGTCATACAGTTAAAAGGCATATACTCAATATTGAATGGGAACCATATTTTTAGCATCAAATCATATTGCGTCATCATTTTAATAAAACACACAAGTATCCCCCCCTCGCGGGTTTAAAAACATAATAAAAACACTTAAAAGCGAGGCTAATGAACTCAACCCCGTTAAGCAAAAGATCCAAATCAATCAACTCAACAAACGTAACTTGCTTCACGTCTTAACCGCGACCTATATAGTACATATATGGCGGTACGTGACTAAAAGTATAATATTTCATTTATTGCATACTTGCATATACATATACTTATTACTATTACGTATATACAAACATATACTACAATCTCCAACTGCAACGCAAAACAATTCACCTTGACGCACTTAACCATATTACAACATTTTCCATAAAGTTTCCATTGTTAGAAAGTTTGTCGAAAATAAGGATAATATAATCCGAACTTCACATTGCGTTACAATTCACTAACATTACTAACTCTTAGCTATTAATAGACATTACAAAAGTTTACTCAAGTTTGACTTACAAAAGTCAAAAGATCGTAGTTGGACTTTAACCCCCAAAAAAACCCAAGACTTGACTCGGCCGGTAAAAACGTTCGTTTTAGGAGTTACAAAAGGCCCACTTATATCAAAACGACCTTAGAACATACCGTTATCATAAATCATCAAAAGCCTAAAATAGATTTCAAAAATTTCTCGACACACCATGACCAAGTCAAACTTTCTGGTCAAATAAAGTCAACCCAAAGTCATACCAAATCACATTTTTATCAAAATCTAACCATTCCAACATGTTTAACTAGACTAAAAACATATACCAAAGCTATCAAACACATGCTCATACTCAAAATACTTTCAAATCAATTTTGCACTTGAATCATCTAGTAACAATCATATACATGTAATAACATCTAATTAAATCAACACATAAACATAAATAAGTGCTCACAAAGCTAGAACAAACATCGATTTCGCTTCCCTCTTGGTTGAACCGTACGGACGAACACCAAAGACCAAACAACCAAACCTTTTTCAATTAACTAACACCAAAATGACAATAATCTAACCAATCTAAACACCCCATATTACACGAAATCACTAAGAACACACTAAAAATTCAACTTCTTCAATACTTATTGCATGCGGGTTTTTATTAGTGGGATTTGTAGCTTTTGAAACAAGGATTAAAATTGTATAACTTGATTGTATTGCATCTCAAAAATAAAGTGGTGGTGGTGGTGTTTGTCTTGTGGTCAGTCGAAGTGAGCAAGAAGGAGGAGGGAGGACACTTTTTTTTGCCAAAAGTGATAAATGGAAATATTGGTACCTATTTATAGAAATGAAGTTTAGCAATTTGGCAATTTTAGTCCTTCCTTTCATCTAGTCCTTCAAGTTTAGTACAAAGCATTATTTCTTTTACTTAAAATCGGCCAAAGACTCAGGTCACACCACGTTAGTAAATATTTTAAATCTGTCCCGCTAATTTTACTTTAAAACGTTTAATAATAGTTAAACCTCGTAAAACACGACCTTTAAGCACGGTTTTTACAAAAACTCGAGGAAACGTCGTAAAATACAAAAATAACATATTTACGCTCTCGGTGCAATAATATAAAATTTTCTAACTTTCTTAGACGCTAAAAACAAATAGAAACTCAACCTCGGATTGAAATCACCTTATCAAAGGAAATTTCTATCAAACCTTATATAGTATAGACGACTATAACTATTTACGTAACTAAAATAACTATCTTAGCTAGGGATAGACGTTGACCTGAAACTCGGGTTGTTAGACTTTGTAATCAACGCATATGTTGTGGGCCAAAGCCTAACGAAAGCCGAGCCCAAACCATCCTCTCTTAAACCTTAGGCATCTTCTACTTAGTCTAGGTGTATAAATGTTGGAATGTGCTCATGTCATACGGATATTTATACGGCTAGGCATATGTGAGCCTACGATGGGTCACACACTTAAACACTTATATATCATTCTATTAGTATGTATATAATAATATGTATTTGATATATTTATTATATATGTTTTTAATATATGATCCAACGATAGAATACTAAACGGTTGTTAATTAGTTCATTTACGAATAATTAACTATAAGACTTTTTAATTAATGTGTAATTAAGAGTAATTATACATAATAATTAGAAAAGTAAAAAAAGCAACACCAAAGGGTGTTTGTATAGGTTTCGACCAGACATTTTGTGTTAGCTTTGGCCCTAAGCTAAGTATTTTAGGTATACCCTCATTCACTTAGTATATAAGGAGGGTTCTCTAGCTCATAACTCTCATCTCATTCTCTTCCTCTCTTTCTCTTTGGTCGAACGAAACAAACACCTATAAAAGGGTATTGGTTTTTGACGAACTTCTAGTATTCTTAATTCGTTGGCTCGTAGAACTAGCATTCAGGTGATATTGTATAACGTGTAATGTGTTACGTGTGGAGGTTGTTTACTTTAGCAACTTCAAGAAGGTTTTGGTATTTGCACGGGTTTAATACACGTGCGTATTCTCAAGAAGCTCCAGTTCTTTATTTAGCTTGTTTTGCTAAAAGGTACGCTTTCGGTTTAATTATTTATGTTAATTATAATTGCTATATGAGTTTAATTCCATTGTGCTAATACAAATAATGCTTAAAAACGTTATTTATATTTTTCGATTTCTCTACGTTTTGAAAAGGACAAATGTAAAAATATCCACAATAAAAATAAACGTTTACATGTTATATATCATAAACTTTCATTTTGACATATATCACTTAAGGTATGGATAAACAAATCATTAAACTTAATTAGTGATTAAGAAAATATCTTTTCTTCTTAATCTATCACTTTTCTACAAAACTATATTTTACATAATCACATAAAATAGTTTTGCTAAATAAAAATAATGTTTTATTTAAAAACATAAAATTTGAAATTCAAATCCCCCCCAAATGAAATAAAACTCACCAGGATAAATCTTCCTCACAAAAGGATAAAAATCAGAGCGCCAGTCTAGGGCGGCACCCTAAGGGCCTAGGCGGCCCCCAGATATATCTAGGACCGCCGAGACTGCCACTAGCTGACCGTTGGGAATTCCTGGCTATAAATACTGCACTATTCTCAGCAGAAAAACTAACCTCTTAGCATGATTTTTTTAGTGTTCTTTCTCTCTCTAAACCTTTTTTCTCTCACTAAATATCTTGATCACTAACATAGTTTAATCTTGTTTCAAGTGATCAAATCTTATCTTCTCTCCTCTTCTTTCTTCTATCAAGTGCAAGACAAGAACACTCGTATTCGCCAAGAAACGAAGTGTTATAGATTAGTGATTTCTCTTCTCTTCTTCTAAGATTCACAACTCTATTTTATTTATCTTGTGTATTTGTGTAAATCGGATCGTGTGTAAATCTGATAGTGTAGATCTTGTGATTGGGTAGTACTTGTGTATGTGGTAGACTGGTTCTAGCTAAGATTAGGACTCGACATTTAGCTTAGTGTCAGAAAATAACATAAGCGACGTGTAAACGATTTTCTCCGCTTGAAGGGAGCTTGTTGACATAGTGAAATCTCGAGTCGGACACTCGAGGAGTGGAGTAGGGCGAAGAAGAGTTTCATACCCGAACCACTATAAATCTTGGTGTCTTGGTTTGATCGTTCTTTCCTTTATCTCTTTATATTGCTTGTGTAGATATTACAATTAGATAGTTATAGTGATTGGTTCATATTGTTTATTGGTTGAACATATACTCGAATCTAACAATTTTAGAAGTAAAATTTTAAAACGCCAATTAACCTGTAAACTATTCAACCCCCTTTCTAGTTTCCACAATTTGTATCAGAGCCAGGTTACTCAAGATTTTTAAAATATATTGTATTTTAAAGCTTGAAACGATCTATGGATTCTGACAAATATCTAGTAGAGTAATCCATGCAAAGACCACCACTCTTTGAAAGTGATAGTTTTACTTATTGAAAAAATAGATTCAAAACATATGTTAAAACAAAAGATCTTGATCTTTGGCATGTTATTACTAACGGTGATTTTCAACCTATTAAACAAAATCCGAAAACCAAATTAGATGAGGTTATCCCTTTTGAAAAATAAAGTGATGATCTTAAAAAGAGGCTTGCGAAAAATAACAAAGCCAAAATGGTTATTTACAATGCTTTGCCAAGAAAATAATATGAAAGAATTTTCATATGTAATACGACAAAAGAAATTTGGAAAACTTTGTTAATCACCCATCAAGGTAATAACCAAGTCAAAGATAACAAGATCGACCTTTTGGTACAACAATATGAACAATTTGTCATTTCTGAAGACGAATCTATAGATAGGGCTTTTGTTAGATTTAATACTATTATTACTAGTCTAAAAGCTCTTGATGAATGTTATTCTAGCAAGAATTATGTTAGAAAGTTTCTTAGGGCTCTACATCCTAAATAAAGAGCAAAGGTCATGGCGATTGAAGAGTCAAAAGACTTAACATCACTGTCACTTGATGAACTCATCGAGAATCTCAAAGTCCACGAGATGATCATCAAGAAAGATTCTGAAATAGTCAAAGCTAAGGGAGAAAGAAAATCTCTTGCTTTAAAGGCTAAGAAAGAATCTAGTGATGAGGAATATTTAACTTTCAGAAGTGAAGATGAAGAATATGCCATGGCGGTTAGAGACTTCAAGAGTTCTTCAAGAGTTCTTCAAGAGAAGAGGTATATTCGCGAGACAACCTCGGAACGACAAAAAGACGTTCCAAAGAAGCCGAGATGACAAAAATGGCAAAATCGATAGAAAATGTTTTAAATGAGGTGACCCAAATCATCTTATTAGAGAATGTCCAAAACCACCGACATACAAGAACCAAAGGGCATTAGTCGAAGGTTCTTGGAGTGATAGCGGTGAAGAAGATGACGAGAAGGCCAAAGACGAGACGTGTTGATAACGCTCAAATTATACATGTTTTTATATGCGTTATCAATGCTTTTATGTATATTTATTGGTTAAATGTAAATTTTTTTGGTATTTTAATAGAGTATAATTGTTATTGTAGGTTCGAAGTACGTGTCGTGGAAGAAAACAGAAGAATACACGAAGATTTGAAGCTTAAACAAAGAAATAACTCAAGTTAAATGCTTCCTGACACCTGTCTACTATTTTGGCCATAACTCGGTCATACAAACTCCGTTTGACGCGATTCTGGCTGCCATACGAAGAGAATTCAATTATCTACAACCATGTAAAAAGCCAAGTACAGAAAACACCCCATAGTGTGGTAGTTTTACCAAAAGTGCGGCGCACTTTTGAGTCGGTGGAAAAATTAAAGGCAATTAAATGAATTCAGCATTAACACCTGAAGTGAGACGCACAAAATAAAAAGTGCGGCGCACTTTGACCCCCGAACATCCTATAAATACCCTCATTGGCTCTCCCATTTCATACATCTCTCACACAATCTTATATCTTACACACACACATTGTTTAGAGCCTTTGGAAAGGAGGAGGGAGTGGTGAGGATCCTTGGATCCAATGATCCAAACACCCCTTTAATCTGCCACTTACCACCATTTCACCACCATACTACCACCACAAACCACCACCATAGCCACGAATTTCTAGAGTTCTAACACCATATCTAGCCTACATATCATCCATTTCCATAATCTTAACACTTCTCACTTTGATTCTTAAAGGATTCACACCAAATTCTTATAAAATCACAACCATAAACCTTGTTACCAAACATTCCATTTAGTGACACGTTGTTGAATTTCTAGAAGTTAGGTAACATGTTTTCAGTTATCTCAGTAGCATTTGGTTGTTGGTTGATCATAGAATTGTTAGTTTTGGGTTGGTGGTTATGTTAGTCGAAATATTAGTATTGATACTTTGTTCTAATATGCGAAACATTAATAATATTTGGATGATTTTGTTATGACTTATGAATATACATGTTTATGAATTTGATGTTATCTTGCTTGGATCCTTGTTTATCTTTTGGTATATCATTGCAATTAAAATAGGCTAAAAGGGTTAATTATCTTGATGTATTTTGAACCGTTTATCTATGGCGTGTCAATATCATACTTGTAAGAATTGTATGGTAAATTAATAATCAACTCAAGTAGACTGATGTTTAAAACCCTTCCTTACGTTAACCAACCAGGTTGGGAGAAATTCATATGTATGCATATTTGATATTAACCACTCTTAATGCGCTTGTAATGATGTAGTATAAAGGCCAAAAGGATTCTATGTTATCATTTGTAGATATGCTTGTTATTATGATTACCCGTCATATATGACTTGTATGATTTTGTTTATATAAAGTTTTCAATATCTATATCTTTAATGCTTGGTATCTTGCTTGCGTTATACACACGTTTAGGCTATTTGATCCGTGACAATCAATTGGCTTTGTTACTTGATAAACAATCTGTGAATTGCTACAAATCTAGTGGAATGACCTGGACTTACCTAATACTATATTATACTCGAATAGGGTATACTTGCCCGAATGTTGTGTTTTTAGTCAAAATTGGTATTTCTAGTTATTAAAAATTTAAAGCTTATAAAAACACACATCACGTGTCTTGTAGCTCAAGCATCAAATGAGATATGCCTTGGAGTTGACTTGGAACCCGATGAGTGGATAAAGGATAGCGGATGCTCTAAAAACATGATGGGTAACCGAAAGTTCTTCTCAACCTACAAGGCATACAACAGAGGTAATGTCATTTTTGGTAGTAATTTTTGCGGTAACAATATTGGCAAAGGTACGATTTCGAATGACTCTCTCAAAATAGATAATGTAGAACATGTAGATAACTTAAGATTTAACTTGCTAAGTGTAGGACAAATATGTGAGAATAAGTGTAGAGTAACTTTTTCTGAACATGATAGTGAAATCACTAAGGATGGTAAGGTTATAGGTAGAGGTATTAAGAAGAAAGGCTTATATGTGATGAAATTAGGAAATAAGCCAAAAGACAAAATTTGTCTTGCAACGATTGATGAAAACTCCACGTTGTGGCATAGAAGATTAGGTCACGCTAATATGCGTCTCATTCAATCGTTAGCATCTAAGGAATTAGTTAAAAACTTACCTAAACTTAAGTTTGATCAACACTTCTGTGATGCTTGCAAAATTAGAAAACAAGCTCACGCTAGTCACAAAGCTAAGAATATAGTCTCAATGACTAGATGCTTAGAACTCCTTCATATAGATCTCTTTGGTCCATCCGCCGTACGAAGTTATAGAGGAAATCTTTACACCTTAGTCATAGTAGATGACTACTCTATGTATACTTGGACAAGATTTCTTAAGAATAAAACCGAGGCTTTCGAGCAATTTGAAATCTTTAGTAAGAAAGTGCAAAATCAATTAGGATGTTCAATAGTGTCAATTAGGACGGATCACGATAGAGAATTTGACAATGAAGTGCAATTTGGAGAATTTTGTAATGCCAACGGTATTACACATAACTTCTCGGCTCCACGCACTCCACAATCAAATGGCGTGGTAGAAAGGAAAAATAGGACACTACAAGAAATGAGTAGAACCATGTTGAATGAACAATCGTTACCACAAAAGTTTTGGTGTAACGCCGTAGATACTTCAACATACATCCTCAACCGAATCCTAATTAGAGCCATCTTAGGTAAAACACCTTATGAACTCTTGAGAGGTAGGAAACCTACTCTTGATTACTTTAGAGTGTTTGGAAGCAAGTGCTTCATCCTAAACACCAAAGACTACCTTACTAAGTTTGACACAAAGTCATATGAATGTATCTTTTTAGGTTACTTCCAAAATAGCAAAGCCTACATCATTCTTAATAAACATACCATGAAAATCGAAGAGTCACTCAACGTGACATTTGATGAAACTCCTCCACCCTCTAAGACATCACCCTTGGTGGATGATGACTTAGATGAAGTATAAGCAATTAAGTTTACCGAAAAGAAAAACTTAGAGAATGACATTGAAGATGAAACTTTAGAAATTGACGAAACAGTTAATATTAAAGAATCTAGGAACCATACATTAGAAAATGTCATAGGAAACCTTAACCAAAGAACTCTTAGGTCGCAACCCCAAAACCAAAGTAACTTCTTTTGTTTTTTATCAACTATAGAACCTAAGAATGTGAATGAAGCCTTAGCGGATGAAAGTTAGATAATCACTATGCAAGAAGAATTAAATCAATTCATTGCAAATGATGTTTGGGAGTTAGTACCACAAGCTAAGAATATGACAATCATAGGAACTAAGTGGGTGTTTAGAAATAAGTTAGACGAGAACGGTGTTGTTTCTCGAAATAAGACTAGGCTAGTTGCTCAAGGCTACAATCAACAAGAGGGCGTCGATTATGATGAAACTTATGCCCCAGTTGCTAGACTTGAGTCTATTAGAATACTATTAGCTTATGCTTATGCTTTAGATTTTAAGCTATTCCAAATGGATGTAAAAAGTGCATTCCTAAATGGTTTTATCAATGAGGAGGTATACGTGGCACAACCTCTAGGATTCATTGACTTCGAAAAACCAGATCATGTTTATAAACTAAAGAAAGCTTTATATGGTCTTAAACAAGCACCCAAAGCTTGGTATGATAGATTAAAAGCTTTTCTTATTAAACATGAATACAAAATAGGAATGGTAGATAACACACTTTTTACTAAGAAGAAAAGTTCAAATCTCATCATCGTTCAAATATATGTCGACGACATTATATTCGGTTCAACTTGTCAAGACATGTGTGATAAATTTGCCAAAATCATGCATGACGAGTTCGAGATGAGCATGATGGGTGAACTTAACTTCTTCCTTGGATTACAAATAAAACAAATGGAAGACGGTATCTTCTTTAATCAATCTAAATATATTAAAGAAATGCTTAAGAAATTTGGCTTAGAAGATTCTAAACCAATGAAAACCCCCATGCCCTCTGATACTAAACTCACGAAAGATGAAGAGTGTGATAGTCGTAGATAGTAACCTAAGTATCGAGGCAGAATATATTACTTTACATATCAGACAAGTAGGCCCGATATCATGTTTAGTGTCTGCCTTTGTGCACGCTTCCAAGAGGCTCCTAAAACCTCTCATCTTGAAGCGGTTAAGCGTATCTTCTGATAGATTAAAGGCACTACGCACTTAGGATTATGGTATCCTAAGGGAACCGGCATAGAAACCGTAGTATATGCCGACTCTGATCATGCGGGAGATTATGTGGACAGAAAGAGAACTAGCGGTATTTGTACGTTCGTAGGATGTTGTTTGACATCTTGGTTCTCGAAGAAACAAACCGCTCTTGCTATATCCACTACTGAAGCCTAATACGTAAGCGCCGAAAAGGCTTGTCAACAAGCACTATGGATAAAACAAGCTCTTATCGACTACGACATTCGACTCGACGACGTCCCGATCATGTGCGACAATAAAGGCGCGATTGACCTTAGCAAAATCCCGATGCAACACTCTCGAACCAAACACATTGAAATTCGTCATCATTTTCTTCGTGATAATGTCCAAAAAGGGCATATCTCTATCAAAAAAGTGTCGTCCGTAAAAAAAATCGCCGACATTCTTACTAAACCTCTTAAACGTGAATCGTTCAACTATCTACGTCTTGGTTTAGTAATGATGGTACACATTTCATAAATCGTTTCTCTCTTCTTCTGTCTTAATTCTAGTCCGTGTTTCACTCCGTGTCGTGACAACTTAAATACTTCGTCCGAATTACTATAAGCATTTTTAATTCGCAAAATGCAAATTAAAATGTCACTCCTTCTATAAAAAATTTCTGTCAAAAATCGAGTCAAAAACCCTCTGCTGAGGGCGGCCCCCATATCTATGGCGCCCCCTGATTAAATCAGGTGGGCCCCATATCGATATGGGACCGCCACCAGACGAGATCAAATGTCTGTCACCCTGTTTTTTGTAAAACACAAAAACAAACACCCCCTCTAAAACCACCATTGACGAACCACGAACCAAAACCACCAAAACCTTAAAATCAACCACTAAAACATCAATTAAAGATCAAATCAACGCTAATAATCAATCCTAACACTATAAAGATCATCAATTGTAAGTTATTTCATCTATTTTATTTTTAATTTGTGTCTAGGGTTCATGTTGAATAAAAATTCAAAATTGGGGATTTTCATTTTTCTTTTGTTTGTGTGCAATTATGACTACAATAACATAATGTATAACTAATATGCTTCCTGTAGACATAAGATTAGCATAATTGAAGTGTGTTTGGCAAAAATTATTTTCGCATTTTATTTTAAAATCACTCACGTTAGGACCACCATAAAAATGCCTTTATGCATTGTTAATACATCCTAAAAACATTTTTGCATACATGCATAATGATCTCATGAACAAAATTTGAGATACATAATTCATATGTATTTTTTAACATGTTTGAATGAGCAAAATTGAATTAAGGAGTGTTTGGGTTAACTCATAGGTTTTTATTTTAAGAGTCGAGTTAGCCGCAACTCCACATTTGTTACATCTAGGCGCACACTAGGCATTTGTTCAACAAGAATTGAAAATTTGGAAAATGACTCATACTAAAACTCTTATAATATTATGACTAGGTGAAGAAAATGACTCAAGAAGAACTCAAATGCACAAAAACTTATATCTCCCTAACCCAAAACAAACCATATCCTTACACTCACATTAATTCCTCTTAAAAATTACCATATCTAAAATTATCTTGTTGACCTATTCATGAAGGAAGAATTGTCGACACATCATTTGATTTCAAAGAAATCTTACAAAAGAACCTACTCAAAATTGGATTTCAAACTCTCCTTCAACTAAAAGGAAACCTTTATCCAAAATTCATAATTGAATTTTATCAAACATTTGAAATCATTTTAGTAAGTGATCTTTAGATCATTTTATTCGAAATAAATGGAAAACATGTTGGTGCATCATTTTGGGATTTTGGAACACTACTCAATATTCCATTTGAAGGACATTGTTTCTATAACAATGAATGGTCTCTAAAATCTATCAACAAACATAACACTACTCCAACAAATGATCATCTCTATACAAAATTAACTCATCCAACCTCAATCATATACAATATAACCAAGAAATGTCTCAATGGCTTCAAGTTTGCACTTGAGGATCCATGTAATCTCTTCGTCGACGAAATTTGTCCTTATCTCAAAACGGCACATCTTCTTATTCGTGAGAACATCATATGTACCTTTGACATTGACAAAGATATTTTGTCGGCTTGTGAAGCCTATATGCTCTTTTTCATCACTTCCTCCACACCTTTCAATATATCTCATTTCATATTAAATTGAATAAATGACTTCAAACATCGATCCAATAGCATCCTGCTATACTGACTCATATTGTCAAAATTTCTTGACAAACTAACCAGATTTTCTCCAAATAATCATAAATTCATCTCCTATCCAATAGAAATGAATCCTCTACATAATATCTCAAATGATGAAATTCCAGAAGATGTTCGATGTATGCATCATAATCATCACAAGTAAACTAGATGTAGCAATGTGACACGATTACTTGTTAGAACTAACTTACCAGTAGGATTGAACTAGATATTATCATGATATATTTTAGTACGTGTATAACTTCCCTTAATCATATTGTATGATTGCTGTTTGTGCATTATTTCAAAACTGCATGCTAGAATTAGGCTAGATCATCCATTCTATCTAATACTTGACTAGATTTATTGATTCTTGGGAAATAGGAGTCGCTGAAACATATTCAATTTTAGCCTTCTCTTTTCCGGACAAAACAGAAAAATAGGGAATTCTAGAAAAATTTCGTAACTCCCACAAAACGACCCCCATATACATTAGGCGGCTCCCCAATATATCTGGGACCGCCAGATGTCTACAAGACCGCCAACAGTAGGGTCATGAAATTTTTACTGTTCTCTCTTTTTCTGTATCTTTGACTATCCTACACTAGACATTGCTGGACTTTCTCTGTTTAGCCAAGCACTTCTTAGAATCTCTATCAACTTACCCCATGCCTTTCCAAATCTTTCCTTTATAATCTCATCATCCTCCTCACTCACACCCATCCTATCTTTGTTCCTTCCACCTTGCTTCACTTATCATGTCTTCCTCACATCCCTCTTAAAACTATGGTGAAAGACACCAAAGTGTATAATAAATACTTGGAGACATACCACTCTTTTACCCTATTAACCTCCTCTCTCACCAAGCAACACACCATCACAATCTCCTAACACTACCAACATCTCATCTCAAACCAATCAATCACAAAATCAAACTAGGGAGCAAATCATGACAGAACTAAACCAACTTCATCACCTATCCAACATCATTGAAACCGAACTTCAACGTGTATCACATGCTTCTACACAAACTCCTCCATTACCACCTTCTCCATCTACAACCATTATTCACCCAGCCACAAGTGACCAAGTCACTTTTCATTCTGGTTTTTGCCATTGTTGCCTTTACACCTAAACTCTCTTTCATAAGCTAATAGATGAAATCCATCAACTTGAGTCCCTTTTTACTCAAGATCATGGCTCACATAACAATGTATCACCAACCTCACCTTTGTTACCTCTACATTAATGACCACCCTCCTTCTAGTTATGGCATCTCCTAGAAATCAAGAATCAACTAATCCAATCTTAGTTTAATATTTCTTATGTTATATGCTTATTCTCTAGTCTTGTAATATTCATACTCTTTAAGTATGAATTTAATCTATTATGAATGAATGGTTTTCTATTATTATGAGAAATGTGTATGCATTATGAATTATATGTCTACTTCTTTTCTTTCTCCAGCATAGCCATATATATATATATATATATATATATATATATATATATATATATATATATATATATATATATATATTTGTCGTAATCATTGCTACTTGTTAGAAATGTTCTCTTGCACTTGTATTTCTAACTTGGTTTTGTAGCAAAATATCGTAAGATCGATCCTTTAGTGCCCCAAATGAGGGGGAGTAACCATCAAGGAGGAGTCTTGGCATCGTCAAATTCTTTCTATCTACATCTCGACGATTAACCTTTTTGGATTCGACAAAAAGGGGGAGAAATGGATTAAAACTCATTAATAACTTGAAAATTTTATTCTTATTTAAAATGAGTTTATATTTTGTCATCATCAAAAAGGGGGAGATTGTTAATACAAATAATTCTTAAAAACGTTATTTATATTTTTTGACTTCTATACGTTTTGAAGAGGACACAATGTAAAAACATTCACAATAAAAATAAACGTTTACATGTTATTAATCGTAAATTTCCATTTCGACATATATCACTTAAGGTATAACTTAATTAGTGATCAAGAAAATATCTTTTCTTCTTAATCCATCACTTTTCTACAAAAGGATATTTTTACATAATCACATAAAATTGTTTTGTTAAATAAAAATAATGTTTTATTCAAAAACATAAAATTTGAAATTCAAATTTTCTCCCCAAAATGAAAGAAAACTCACATGGATAAACCTTTCTTACAAAAAGACAAAAATCAGAGCATCAGTCTAGGGCGGCCTCCAGATATATCTGGGACCGTTGGGGCCATCACCAACTGAACGTTGGGAATTCTTGGTTTTAAATACTGCACTATTCTCAGCAGAAAAACAGACCTCTTTACACGATTTTTTCAGTCTTTTTTCTCTCTCTAAACCTTCTTTCTCTTACTAAATATCTTGATCACTAACATAGTTTAATCTTGTTTCAAGTGATCAAATCTCATCTTCTATCCTCTTCTTTCTTCTATCAAGTGCAAGATAAGAACACTTGTATTCGCCAAGAAACGAAGTGTTATAGATTAGTGATTTCTCCTCTCTTCTTCTAAGATTCACAACTTTATTTTATTTATCTTTTGTATTTGTGTAAATTGGATCGTGTGTAAATCCAATAGTGTAGATCTTGTAATTGGGTAGTATTGTGTATGCGGTAGATTGGTTCTAGCTAAGATTAGGACTCGACATTTAGCTTAGTGTCGGAAAACAACGTAAGCGACGTGTAAACGGTTTTCTCCGCCCGAAGGGAGCTTGTTGACATAGTGAAATCTTGAGTCGGATACTCGGGGAGTGGAGTAGGGCGAAGAAGAGCTTCGTAGACGAACCACTATAAATCTTGGTGTCTTGGTTTGATCGTTCTTTCCTTTATCTTTTTTTATATTGCTTCTGTAGATATTACAATTAGATAGTTATAGTGATTGGTTCATATTGTTGACTGGTTGAACATATACTCAAATCTAACAATTTTAGAAGTAAAATTTTAAAACGCCAATTAACCTGTAAACTATTCAACCCCCCATTCTAGTTTCCACACGCTGTGTAGCTCGTAGAATATTATATTATAGGATAATGATTTCTAACAGTGGCATCCCGAGCCATTCACATAGCTTTATAATGACATAAAAAACAGTAAAAACGCTTAAAAATGCATATTTTGTGATATTTTCTTGCCTTTTATGTTAAATCTATTTTAGGATTTTATTTAGTAAGAGACTCATAAGAATTACATAAAATCTGGAAATATAAATATGGTTAGAGTTTTTGCAAAAATTGATTTTTCGAAATGTAATATGGACTAAAAGCACTCGATCATAATGCTTATTGTATATATATTGATATGTACACTTTGCTAGATCATGTTGTGATATACGTAAAGTTGTTAATTCTTGCAACGATCTATAACGCATGGGTCTAGTGATTTCTAAAAGGGAACCCGTGATGGAACAATGCAAGAATAAACAATTTTACCTAAACATTTTAACAATATTAAAAGTATGTCGTAATCGTTACTAGGGTTTGATTATTTTCCATGAGGATTTAACATTATCTGTAGTAATTTTACTCATACTTGGAAGTATTGTAAACATGATAACCCTAATTTTATAAATCACATGTGGATTATAAAATATATGGGATGATTTTATATAGAAATTTAAAACAAAATGGAAATGTTTTAAAAATGATAGTGTTATAAGGTTGTATGCATGCTTCCTTATACACATTTTTTGGTAACACTTGTTTTATCAAAATATCTATACCATAAAATTA
This sequence comes from Tanacetum coccineum, assembly GCA_026074375.1. Lineage (NCBI taxonomy): Eukaryota > Viridiplantae > Streptophyta > Magnoliopsida > Asterales > Asteraceae > Tanacetum > Tanacetum coccineum. The sequence continues at coordinate 15,757 of BQNB010047810.1, read as the reverse complement.
AGTCATTTGCCATCCAAGTACAAGATCACTTGAGTTTGTTTTTTTTACTCTAAGGCAGTCTTAAGTGAATTGCAAAATAAGATAATACAATAATCATATGGTCAGACATGAGACTATATAATTACTAATTTTATATTGGACGACTTATATCGAGTATGTTGGTCAGACCTTTTACCCGAGGCATACGATGGGTGAAACATGCTTACTTGACATTATAATTTTAGATTATGAGGCCTTAGGTCCCATACACCTAAGAGTTGCACATGTTGGCAATTATGACCCCTTGATTACATTTTGAGTTTTACCAATCCTAGTAGATCAACTGCATTAATGGTAGAATGTCAAGTTGGATCTTAGACTATTGTAAAACTAATTGTTCATTTTATAAACATGGGTAGTTAATTTTTAAGAGATTATTATCGAAAATACTAATATTTTCTGAACTTTTGTTTTCTAGATGGCTGTTGCCGCCCAAAAAACAAACAATTCGACTATCAAGTCGATTCTCTATGCGGAGAAACTTACTGGACCAAACATTACGAACTGGTATCGAAACTTAAGAATTGTTCTTTGGTCCGAGAATAAACTAGCTCATTTTGAACAGCCTTTGATACCTCTTCCTGTACCTGTTGCAACTCAAGTTGCACGTGATGCATATGACGTATTGTTTGACGCACAAAATGAGGTGGCTTGTCTTATGCTTGGTAGTATGTCTCCTGATCTTTAGAGGGCTCTTGAAAACTACAAGGCATATGACATAATCCAAGAACTTAAGACTATGTTCGAAGAACAAGCTAAACAGGAACTGTTTCAAATAGTCAAAGCATTCCGTGCTTGCAAATAGGAGGATGGTCAGTCCGTAAGCTCTTATCTCTTGAAGATGAAAAGATACTTGGACATTTTGGAACGTCTTGATTATGCTATGCCTAATGAACTTAGTGTGAGTCTTATTTTGAATTCTCTCAACAAGGACTATGATCAGTTTATGCAGAACTATAACATGCATAGCATGGGGAAGACGATAGCTGAATTGCATCCTATGCTTAAGCTTTATGAAAAAGGTATTCCAAAGAAGGGTGAAACTCCCGCGGTACTAGCTATAAGGGAGGGAAGGATAAAAAAGGACAAGAAGAAACCGCAAGGGGCAAAGGGTAAGGATAAGGAAAAGAATAAGCTTGCTTAAGCTCCCAAGCCCAAGATCCTACCATCGCCTAAGAGAGATAATTCAGAAAAGGATTCTATCTTCCACCATTACAAAGAGGTAGGTCACTGGAGGAGGAATTTTCTATCCCACAAAGCTGAGTTGAGGAAGAAGAAAAATGCTAGCGGGGCTAGTACTTCAAATATCTTAACTATAGAACTCTATGCTTTTCCTAATAAGACTTGGGTGTATGATACTAGTTGTGGAAATCATATCTGTAATACTTTACAGGGACTTAAAGGAAGCTGGAGGTTGAAACATGGAGCTTTGAGTCTGTACGTGAGAAATGGAATGCGTGCAGCCATTGAAGCTATTGGAAGTTTTGATTCAGTTCTTCCTAGTGGTTTAATAATTGTATTAGACAACTGTCATTTTGCACCCACTATTACTAGGTGATGTGTCATTGTGCATAGGTAATATTTATTCTGACATTTCACGTTTTTCAAGGTCAATACCTAAATTCATACTCCGTTTTTATTTTTACTTTTGAGTAAAAGTTTTCGTTTTACTATTTTGCCAATTAGTAATTCTTTGTTTTAATCTAAACATGAGCCGTGATCAGAATTATTATCCATCTTAAACCCTACATAATTTAATTTTTCAGAAAAGTATCCTGAATAATGTAGAACTATTTTTATCCTATTCGTTTTCACTTCGTGGTTCTGCCTTAACCCTCAGAATATTTTTTGCTAGTACCCGTTAGCCCCAAAACTACCTACTTATTCTAAATTTATACACTAAAAACTAAATTTTACCACTAACCATTTAGTTAGTGGGAAAAACCACCTCATCTAATGAGGTGGCTTAACCTTAAAAATCATCACAACACTTGTCCCAAATTTGTACATTTCTTGCATGAGTTCACTTAACAAAACTAAATTGCACCCACCACTATCTCATAGTTCATCTAACATCAACTCTCTCACTCTCTCTTGACCGGCCACCCTCACCACCATAAACCAACATCACACAAATATTTTCTAGCTAAATTTCTTACTAGTTTAAACCTTCAATATTAGTATAACTTTCTTGATCCTTAAACACAATCAAAAACACCTTTATAACAACTTTAGGGGCTTATTTTCTCAAGATTATTAGAGGGTTTGTGTATGTCATGGTGATGATGATGTAGTTGTTGATTGGTGATTCTTGGCTTGGTTTAATTGGTTAACTTTGGTGTTGGTGGATTGTTATTGCAAGGCTTGTCCTTGGAAGTGTTTTGGGTGGATGTTGGGATTCTAGATTTGATGAGACAAAATAAATATAAGAATAAAACAAAAGGACTAAAATTTTAATAAAAGAAATCTTCAAGCTGGTGGAGAATATGAAGATAAAGATGAAGATTTCAGAAGATCTCCTTATAAAGATAAAGATACAGAAGATATTAGAAGATATTCTTAATTGTTTTAAATATATTGTTTGTTCTTATCTTCTGTTGTAAGCCTTGAAATCTCTCTATATAAAGAGATTATCAGGCGTCTGGTTGAATATCCATCCATTGCATAGTCGACTGATGAGAGTCGAATAGTAAAGGGGTGTGTGTGTACACCATAGTTAGTAGTTAGTTAGTAATAGACATATTATAGATGTCTATATAGTAGTTAGTAGCCCCAAGTTATAATTGGGGTAATAGGGAAATCGTTTGAATGAAAAACCTTGTTCATAACATTGATGTTCTTGTTTATTCTACTGCATATTATGTTATTCAATGTTATTATATCATAGATGGGCAAATCGATTCTCAACATGTGGTATCAGAGCGGGTTGCTCTTGATATATAAGATTCGCAAGGTTTTAGTAGTTTTCTGTTAATTATGATTTTTATAAAACTAGGGTTTTCACAAACCCTAATTATAAAAACAGAAAAGTTATGGTGTATTGCTGCTAAAGTCACGACCAGGCTGTTGAAGGTTTATTTAAACCTTGTTAATAACGTACAAGTATGAAGCTTTAAACGTTTTTTTTTGTTTTTCTGCTCATGATCTGATTCGGTAAAAATTAGGGTTTTCAAACCCTAATTCGGTAAATGAGCGGCAACAACAGGTTTGAAGGGTTTGCACATCATGTAAACCAAGAAGACTCAAGTTTCTGAGTATTAGCCTATATCGACATAAGGTATGGTGTTTATGGCTTCAAGCAACATTAATACTTTATGCGGCTAGCCTTATAAACTCTGCCGACGTTAAAAGCAACTTAATACTACCAACAAGGTCATGGTAACATTAATACTGCTGGTTTACGCATTTGTGCTGCTCACTATACTTTTAGTACTGCTTGTACATTATTTATGTTGTTAGTACTGGTGGAATGGGAATGTTTCTGAAGTACAACAGCATATGTGTGTATGGTTTTTGAATTGATAAGTACAGCAATGTGTACATGTTATGGTTTATGGGTTGCGTGAATTATGGCAGTAATTTTAGTATGATGCGAGTATTATGGAAAAGATGTTAGTAGTTTATAGCAGGTATTATGGCAAAAGTTAATCACAACACGTTTTGATTTTATGGGATATGATATGTGATTGGTATGTGAATCCCTGATTTTTAGGGATTGGATTGCATATCCATAACTGTTCCTGAATATGTTGGTGTGTATTCGTGGTAATGTTGACTTCAAAGATTACTACTACTCTTTGTTTATTTTAATACTACCAGCTTTACCCATTTAATGCTAAGGTTATTTACTACTGCCAAGTTGATACTTTATGCTGCTCACATGTAATTTAGTACTGCCAAAGAACGACTAGTACTGCCAATGAAGAATTACTACTGCCAAGGAAGCATTAAAATCCCAAGTTTACATTCTGATGTCGTGAGTACATCGAGGAGGACACTGAAGGTTTGGTTTTTTGGTTTGTTCCTGATACTGCTCACGTATACAAAAGTCATCACAGGTTATGGGTATGATTTCTTATTAAACGCAAGGTGTTGGTATATGGCATGATCTCATTGGCTGCTTGGTGGATAATCCTATGACTAGGGTTTCAAAACTACTTAGTACTGCTGGTTTTGTATACAACAGTAGTTTGTGGATGGTTTCTACTGCTAGCAATAAAAGCAGTTGATTAATACTGCTTGGGCTTATTGTTTCTACTGCTAGCATTGTCCGATGTTGGACAACAGACGCGTTTAGATCTCGGATGGAACTGTTTCTCACAATAGTTTATTCTTATTGATTTATGGCTCGTTTTTGGAAATTTATTGAAAAAGTGATTACGAAGATGATTGATTATCACTTATTTGATGTTGTAGTTGAATTTTTCAGATGCGTGTTCTTATCATATCTTAAAGTGGGTGTTACACTTTAGAGATAACTTGTTCGTGCTTACAACGGTGTGACGAAGACTTGTCAAAATCTAGCAAAGGTGTATGATTTCTCTTATGGTGCTCAATGCTCACATTTTCTATCACTTAGTATGTGTCTCATAGAAGATGAGGATTTTGTCAAGAGGTTGCGGTCTACTTATATTTCACAGATTTATTTATAAGTTCGACGTCACGTGGATAGTGCAAGACATAAGACACAAGTTTGGGAGATTCTACTTCTTCATCAAGTTCGTTATACTCAGTTTTCTTCATCAGTGATCACTACATAGAGCCTACAAAGTTCGAGATTCAAGAGATGGTAAACATATTGGTTTCAGGGGAAGCTTATTGATTAAATGTTTAACCATCTACATGCGAGAGAAGTGTTCGTACTACTGCTATTTCAAAATTCTACTGCTCCAGATTCATTTACTTATCGTGCTGTATGGTAGGCAATTTGAGTATTGGAAGGCTGAATTAGAAGTTGTGGTATATGATTTGTAGCTGTTATGATCCAACTTGCATTTCTACAGAAGACCCCTATTAGATGATTACAAAAAGGGGAAGAAGATTACAAGTTTATTGATTTACAGCTTATTTATGTGTGGTGACATGTTCAAGGAGATCTTAAATCAAGGGGAAGCATTGAAGATTTTGTTTCATTCAAGGAGATGATTACATCTTAACTTCTCTAATTAAATGGAAGTTCGTACACGACTTTATTTGTTTTGTCATCATCAAATAGGGGAAGTTTGTTGGGATTCTAGATTTGATGAGACAAAATAAATATAAGAATGAAACAAAAGGACTAAAATTGTAATAAAAGAAATCTTCAAGCTGGTGGAGAATATGAAGATAAAGATGAAGATTTTAGAAGATTTCCTTATAAAGATAAAGATACAGAAGATATTCTTAAATGTTTTAAATATATTGTTTGTTCTTATCTACTATTGTAAGCCTTAAAATCTCTCTATATAAAGAGATTATCAGGCGTCTGGTTGAATATCCATCCATTGCATAGTCGACTGATGAGAGTCGAATAGTAAAGGTGTGTATGTGTACACCATAGTTAGTAGTTAGTTAGTAATAGACATATTATAGATGTCTATGTAGTAGTTAGTAGCCCCAAGTTATAGTTGGGGTAATAGGGAAATCGTTTGAATGAAAAACCTTGTTCATAACATTGATGTTCTTGTTTATTCCGCTGCATATTATGTTATTCAATGTTATTATATCATAGATGGGCAAATCGATTCTCAACAGTGGATATTAACTTGGGTAAAATGATGATACTAGGGATGAGATCATTCATCTAGTTGGGTTATTGATTGGTTTTGTTCATTCAAAAACTTGGAGGAATAAGGAGTAAAAGTATTGTTAATTTCACTAGTCACTTTTGTTGTTGTAAGCCTCTATTCTGTTTTCTTCATTTTCTCTTGTAAAAGTTGTTATTGATTTAATAAATTTTTAAATTTTTGTAAAAATATGTATTTTTATGTTGTAAGTGTGTCAAATAAGGTGTTATGGCATTGCATGGACTTTGGTGAGGTTAAACTTGATGAGAGTGAAATTTGGTGAAGTGGATTTTAGGACTGTTTTGGACCAGTAGCTATATGGACCTAGTACGAATTATTTTTGGCTTATGTACCTCTGAGAAAATCAATAGGGAGGTAGATAAGGGTTTAAGGTACATGTGGTGAGTTGGATAGAATTTTAACTCATCCGGATGAGTGAGTTATGGTCGATTTACTAAAATTAGTCAAAACTGGAACACTGTTTAGAAATAGAGTATAAATCCATATTTTTACACTAACTCATTGAATTAAAAAGATGAGATCTGTAAAGGACTCATAGACCTAACACCTCCAATTGGTCTTACTTTAATAGCTATCATATATTATGATTTATGCCCGTTTTCGAGAAGGGTTAAAAATCTGGAAATATTCTGGTTTGGATGACCAGGGGTAAATTAGTCTTTTCACATGGTTATGAGACTTTTGAAAATGTGAGGCCTACATTTCTGGAAAATAAACTTAAAACTCTTTCATATGTGAAACCCTTATTTTTTTAGCAATTACGGATTAGGAATTAGAGGTTAATAAAGTTGGAACAAATTCAGAAATTGGAATTTACGTATTGGTTTAAACTTGAAAATGGAATTAAAAACGTTAATGAACTAGGATGTTAAAGGGTGAAAATGAGTACATGTTTAAGTACATATAAGATCAGGTCGTTCGTCATATTTTGGGTAAATGATACTTTGTAAAAACCATACGCAATGCCATGCTTGTTTGGAAACACATCTTATGAACTTTTGTTTGTTTTTACGTATTGAACTTTATTTCATCATTCTAAGTCGCGCCACATCTTTTAGATGGTACTTAGAGACTCTTGCTTATTCGATGATCTTATTACTTCTGATCCCTTTTGCTTGCGGTAAGTTTGTAGCCTCGCTTTTTAACTTACTTGTTTTATAAACCTCCGCGAGGGAGATACATGCTTGTTTTAAAAATTGAACACAAGTTATTTCCGGTATGCTTGACCCGATTATATGCATTATTAATATTTAGTACCTCTTGCCTGTAAAGTCCCTAATTTCATGAGCCATTAATTACATACATGGTAAACGCTAGTACTAAGAATGGATCCATTGGGTTTAACAAACCTTGTCCGGTGAGTAGCGCTCACTTGAGTTCATGTCAAACGGACACCTAGTATTGAGAATTAAGGTGGATGGCAATTATACCTTCGATGGGCTCACTTATATTATATTAGTTAACGTTCGGCGTCATGTATGACTTGTATGTGTTGCAATGTCACTAGATGAACAATACTTGTGTTCTGCGTTATTAATTTGAAATTCTATGGATTCACTCAACATTATTGTTGACTTTTAGCATGTTTTATCTCAGGTCCATAAAGGTGAATGCTTGCTTGTTGTTGAGGAGTCGCGCAAAGTCTTTTAGAATCTTTTTGATGTGTTCCATTTTATCTAAACTTTTATCAAATATTTTGTGAAACTTATTGTGATGTACTAAAATGATCTTTGGAGACTGATGCTTTAAAACTCTGATTTTATTATGAATGGAACACTACTTTTTAAAACGTCTCACTTAGAGTCGTTTTCTATATCCTTGTACCTTGTGCTATAAATTAACACCATGCTATATATTCTGTTGCGTTGTAAAAATATGGGTGTTACATATTTGTATCAAGAGCTATAGGTTATAGAGAACTAGGTCAAATTTTTTTAAAACCTAAACTATAACCTTTTTCGCTCGCTAAGACTCCTCATCGCCTTTATGATATTTATGAGCATTACTTTCTATTCGAGAGCTTATGCACATCTTCGAGTGCATTGCTACTACGTATAATACGTATAATAAATATTATATGTACTTGAAATATACATCGATTGTCATGCTTATTCGGGAAGCATCAAAAATCATTCATTTAATTACATAGAATGTAATTCATATATACATGTAGTAAATATTAATATTGTATATACTTGAAATATTTACTGATTATCTTGATTAATCCTAAGCATCGTCATTCACTTGCATATTTACATAAATTATTATTTGTAATAATAATAATTCTTACCTATTTATTTTACGTGATCGCAGATTGTCATGGCACACCCACTCTCTCCGGACCACGCTGCAGATATTTCTGAGGTTGAGTCAGTTCAACCCGAGCTTGCACCAGCCTTGCCCAACCCGACACTATTTCATCCGAACCATGTTCCTGATTTCCCAGAGGAGGATCCGGAGGAAAAACCAGAAGAGAGGCCCGAAGAAGAAGAAGAAGAGCTCGAAAAAGAAGAAGAGGTCGAAGAAGAAGAGATGTATATGGATTTAGATGATGAGATTGATGAGGTTGAGGTGATATCTCCATACGAGATGATGGGTTCATCCAAAACACCACCTACCAAGCTAGATACTTCCTCCGACTCTGAGACCGAGGCTGCTACTGTTCCTACTACTGGCCTTACTTTTCAGTTACCACCCCCTATACGCAGGTTTTTTGGTAGCATTTATGTTAGGGGTGAGTCATCCTCTGTTTCTTATGTTGATGATGATGGTGATATCCTTACACCCGGTTACATGAGGAGAGACATCAATTCTATTTTCGGTCGGGTTCAATCTCTCTCTAGACGGATGAGTATTCATGAAACTGCGCATGCCTTGGCCTAAGACAGGGAAAAGGAAAATTGTAGGTGTTATGCTAAGTTGGATTTGGATTTGGGTGTTAAAGAATAGTTTAGTAGTGGGGTGGAGCATAGGGTGACTGTGTTGGAAGATCGCTTTAGAGAGTATGGTAATGCTAAAGATAGAGAAGAAAACAAGAGGTTGAAAAGGGAGGTGGAAGAGACAAGATTGAGTAAGGATCAAGTTGAGCGAGACTTGTATCGTATGAGGGTCTGGGCTCATAGATTCTATGGCGAGATGGTTCGAGTTGGAGCTGTTAGAGAGGAGGGGCCGAGTGAGGCCGTTGACGTCTTAGCCACTCTTGGAGAGACTTCACCACATGAGCCACGTGGATCACCACGTGACTCGCAGTAGTTTCATTTTCATTTGTAGTTCCTTTTGTTTTATAATTAATATGTGCTTAATTACACATATTTTATACCCAATAAAACGAGCCTAAATGACCAAAAACGCACATAAAATGCCATATATATGCTTGTTTTTGTGTTTGTGCTGTGCAGGTACCAGATATTCACAAAAGGACGAAAAACAAAGCCAAATCAGACAAAACCGAGCACGGAAACGAAAAGAGCTAAAAAGTAAAAAGTCAGGGTCAAAAAGTCAACAGGAAAGTCAACCCCGACAAAGTCAAAGTCAACCAAGTGAAGAAAATACAACTTGAGAGGCCAAAATTGCCAATTCAAAAGTTGTATATCATGGTTATAAACTACAAGGGCTGAAATTGCAATTCAAGAGAAGAATAACTTGAGGGGGCTAAACAGCCAACCCCCTAAAGTTATAATACACAAGGACCACCTATGTAATTAACTTATATAGGTTAGAGGGCCAATCCTGCCAAGTTTTCAAACCTGTATCACCCCAAGGACTAACAATGAAAATCCCAACCAACTTTAGGGACCTAAACTGTCAAAACCAAAACCCCTAACCCTAAAACATTTACAACTTTTACCCTTTACCCCCAAATCCCTTTTCACCCGTCATCCCTAACCCACTTCACTAAGTATATGTTTTTCCCGCCCAAGCACAAAACCCCATTTTCATTCACATGTGTCCTTCCTGCAACACCAAGCATTCAATGGATAAAACCTTCTTCCTTCCCCCCTCACATGCTGACCTCGGGCCAAGAACTACCAGGATTCCCGCTTGTTTTTCCTCTCCTTGAAGAAATAAATTCATAGAATCTACATGTAGTCACGGGCTCATTTAGATTGCATTTATTGAAGTCAACTGTGAAGACAGCAAGTACACCTATGGAGACCTCCAAGTCTTTGATGAAGGATGAAAATGCTGAAGATGTTGATGTTCACTTATATAGATCAATGATTGGTTTATTGATGTATTTACCATCTTCAAGGCCTGATATAATGTTTGTTGTATGTGCTTGCGCAAGATTTCAAGTCACACCTAAAGTTTCACATCTTCATGCTGTGAAAAGAATCTTTAGATACTTGAAAAGGTCACCTAAATTGGCCTTTGGTATTCCTAAGGACTTACCATTTGATTTGGAGCTTATACTGTCAGTTGTGACTATTGCTGGTGCTAGTTTAGACAGGAAATCCATAACAGGAGGTTGTCAATTTCTTAGGAGAAGATTGATTTCATGGCAATGCAAGAAGCAAACTGTAGTTGCCAACTCTACTACTAAAGCAGAGTATGTAGCTGCATCTAGTTGCTGTGGACAGGTGTTATGGATCCAAAATCAATTGCTTGATTATGGATACAACTTTATGAACACCAAGATTTTCATTGACAATGAAAGCACAATCTGCATAGTTAAGAATCCAGTGTTTCACTCAAAGACTAAGCACATTGAGATTAGACATCACTTCATCAGGGATTCATATGAGAAGAGATTAATACAAGTGATCAAGATTCACACTGATCACAATGTTGCAGATTTACTCACAAAAGCATTTGATGTTAGTTGTTTTCAATTTTTGACTGCTAGTATTGGAATGCTTAATCTCTGAAGTGTTGTTTGGATAGATTGATGATTGGAATGGGTTGGAAATGCTAAGGATGAAATTGGGGTTGAAACTGGTAACCCAAAAGGTTAATGCTGCTGGGCATTACTTAGTACTGTTGGGTGAAAAGTTAGTACTGTCAGGCAAAAAGTTAATACTGCTGGGCTAAGATAGTGCTGCCAGGCAAAAGTTAATGCTGCCAGGCTACTTACTACTGCTAGGTTACCGTTGGAGTTACAACTGCTGAGGGTATTTTTGGTCTATAAAAGGAATACTTCGCTTATAGGTTTTCTATATTACCTATTTAAGCGCATACGATCACACCATATTCGTTATTAATCTTTTAAATACTCTCAATCAAAAACCCAAAACTTAATTTCATCACCGACTTCAAACAATTATCACTCATGGAGGCTCTAAAATTTGTAGCATTCACACAAACATTGGTTGTTATTTGGAAAAAATCCATAGAGGAATGCTGATTTGATGGATAGTGGACTTTCTGATTGCTAACCCAATTCGATTTGCCTTAACGGTTAAGTCCAACTATCTATGTATATTATATTGTGTATTTTGGGTCTACTACAAAGATCAAAATAGTCTTTTTAGTGATGTGCTTTATATAGTCATCTAAGATACACTTTATCACCTCCATCTTTCAATATTGATGAAAGTAGCACAATACTTATCTTTTAATAGTGACAAGAATGGTCCCTGTACATTAGACATCAGATAACAAAGTATAAACATAACACTTGTTAGTTTGAATATTTCCAACATCCTCCCTCAAACTAAACAAGTGAAACAAAACTTTAGGAGTAACTATCAATGTAACAGGTTTGAACCCAGTACATAAGAGAACAAATACCAAGTATAAAATACTTGTTAGTTTGTATTATTTCTTCAACACGGCCTTAGTCAGAGATTTAGAGATGCGTTCAGCAACAAAAAACATACATTCCTTCAAAACACGCAAACTCGCTTTTACATAGAAACGACAAAGTAAAAGAAACCTAAACCAAATCAGCAAATTAATATCACTGTAACTGCAATAAACTCATATACTGAATAAACCAAGCATTGCGACTCATTTTGAGACCTTGTCATCTTGAACTGAAATATATACGTTTTTTATGAAACATAAGAAACTTAATTGAAGTACACGATAATGAATCACTATAACCCATTTACCCATCCCGCTAAACCTAATATTACATGTTTTGACCCATTTACCCAACCCGCCGATTACTTCACCTCTAGCAAAATATAACGCTTGTTATGACATCTGATGAAAGCAGCTACCCTTAATTGCGAGATCATGAATCCAGCACTTACTATGCTGTCAATTCTCATATATAGACACTTGACACTTGAATGGTTCCGTTCATGTATGATATAACCAATATACCGTTCATGTATGATATACCAAAAAAGGTTATCATGAAGTTTTAACTAAAAGATATGGGAAATGAAACAGTGAAATATGTTGTTCTAGCCGGAAGAAAGGGATCACATACAACTTATCCTAATTCAGCTCGACAGTTATAAATCAGTAACTATCTATTATTATAGAACAAGAAAACAATCCATTAGGTCAAAAACCTATAGTATTTTCTTTCAGCAGCGCAAACAAATGAGCACATGAGGAGGAAGTATGTTAGAAGCAGTTGCTGCATACTAGCCCCTAGCAATTACCGTAAATGAGACCTACATAATTAAGAAAACGCAATGAGAATTTGTCAAAACAACTAACCAGGAAGAAGCAATCACACACAATCACACCCTTAAACTCAACGAGTAACAAATTAGACCAACTAACCAGCCAACCCATCCCAACACAAATGGATCAACAACCAACAATTCGATTGTTGACAAAATATAATGCCTAAAAACATTATTAATATTTTTCACATCTTTACGTTTTGATAATCACAAAATATAAAAACGTTCAATGTAAAATTAAACGTAAACAAGTAATTAGTAGTAAATTTTCATTTCGATAATTATATCACTTAAAGGTATGAATAAATAAATGCTTAATGCATTTTATGATCAAAAGAAATTTTTATTCAACCTCAAACTTTTATAAAATGTTGTAAACATTTTTATAAACATTACAAAACATTTTCTACAATTAAAAGAAATGTTTTATTCAAAATAAACATTTTGAAATTCAAATTTTCGGACCTAAAACGGCTAGAAAAGTTCCAGAAAATTCCCCCTACACAAAAGACAAACTGGGGAGGCCCTAGCCTAGGGCGGCCCCCTTAAATACACGGGCGGCCCCCTTAATTTTAAGGGGACCGCCCACCTATTTAAGGGGACCGCCCCTAGGTAGACGCTCCCCCAGTTTGTCCTATAAATACTGGACTTTTCCCCACTATTTTCTCACCTTTTGCACTCATTCTTTCTGCCCAAAACAGCCCACATATCCTCTCTAAAATCCTTTGATCATTTAATCATAAAGCTTTGTTTCCAAGTGATCCAAGCTCAATTCCTCAAGTGCAAGAGAAGAATACTTTCATCATCAAGTGAAGAAGTATTACACCTCAAGTGTGTATTGCAATCTTGTTGCATCCATATCACAAATTTGTAAATCAATTGTATATCTTGTATTTGTGTGTAGTAGCTAGATCTTGGTGATCTTTGTAAGTATAGTTAGATCGTGGTGATCTTACCAAGTAGTGTTAGATAGTTGTGATATAAGTAGTGTGGTGAAGTGAAGTTGTGAAGAAGTCTTGAAGTTGTGAAGAAGTCGTGAAGTTGTGAAGTCGTGAACAAGTCGTGAAGTTGTGTTGTGATAGATTGGTTCTAGCTAAGATTAGAACTCGACATTTAGCTTTGTGTCGTAAATCGGTGTAAGCAACGTTGTGTACGGTTTTCTCCGCCATAAGGGAGTTTGTTGACATAGTGAAGAAAACTCTCGAGTTTGGTGCTCGGGGAGTGGAGTAGGGCGAAGAGGTGCTTCGTTACCGAACCACTATAAATCCTCGCGTTGTGGTTTGATTGTTCTTACTCTTATCTCTTGTCTTACATTACTTTCTCATATCATTCTATTGATTGTTTAGATAAGTATATTGATCATATTGTGCAAGTGTTGAAATCACATAAAGTCGAATCTAAAAGTTTACAAACACTTTAACACCTTAAATTTAAAAAGCGGCAAACTATTCAACCCCCCTTCTAGTTTTCCACAATAAATATCAGAAAGTCCAATCGAGTCGAAGCACAAGCATCTGTTATTGAGCAACTAGGAAAAATTTACAACCCAACAATCTTAGCCGGGCATAAATCATAAAGCATGAAGGACCAAGCACATAGCATAAAGCATCAAACTAAGAAACCAAATATGCAATAATGAGACAAACCCTTTACATTGCAATCACACATATAACTAACTAACTATAAGCAAATATACTATCCCAAAAACCCAAATGTTGAAACAAACAAATTGACAAAGTGTGTAACAACTAAGTTTAAGCAATCAGTAGAAAGATAATCAAATTCTAAGCTTCTATCCTAATCTAACAAAGTATCACACCAACAATTCTCAGTTCACAACACCTAACATGCCAAACACATAAAGCCTCAATACATCCCAAGATTAAAACAGTCTAAACCGTCTACAATCGTAATCAACTAATTTAACAACAACAAAAAACCGTAAACATTCAGCAGCCAACGCATACAAATCTGGAAGCTATAACAAGTTAACCAGGCTTTAAACTTTCACCTTAAACCAGAACTAAGCATTGCATAACTACATCCTTGTTTCAAGGTTTAACACGATAAACACACAAAGCCTGAACATATCCTAAGATTTAACACTCGATTATCTACTTGTCATAAACTCAAACAGTCTACAAATTTATTACTTTATTAACATACTTAATCATTCTTTTAAACACTTAATGCGCCATACACACAAACACTCGGCATATCATAAAACTAATATCTAGGATCTTCAAAACATGCACTCGTTTATAAACAACACTATTAGATAAAAAACCCCTTTGACTCGCCCCTTGAAGGTCTTTAACAAGTGAGCGAGTAGCAGAGTATTTCTGAAAAATATTCCACGTCTCTCGTGGCACCACTGAAAAGTAGTGTCTTCAATTACATACCAATAAGAAGACAAGACAGTACATTTAAATGGTGCCACGAGAGGGGTGAAACGAAAACATTTAATTGTTCATCTCCTGCTTTGCTCGGCCTCGTGTAAAACGAGTGTTCATAAAGACAATAAATGATTCTCCCTATTCCAAAACCGGTTCAATCACATATTATGATCAAAATCTTTTCAACTCTACAAAACAAGCTTCATAAAATACATAATAAGTCCCTTTAGTTAAGTTCGACGTTTTAGTTATACTTTAACATCCCCCTTGACTCTTCTAACTTTTGTTAACATAAAAGGCATTTTAATTGAGCTTGACTCAATCCAGCCGAGCCTAAGCCCGAGCCAAATAAACTAGATTCTTGAGCCTTCATGTACATTAATATTTTAGTCATATATATTCTTATCAATTTGAAGCTTATAAATAATCATATTGAAATCAACAGCAAAATCGGAACTAACATACGTTAAGGGGCTGTTTGGTTTGTTGTTAGGAATCACAATGGGTATCGGATTTGGTATGGGGTAGAATGATAATGGATATGAAAAAATGTATGATTACGATTGTTTATGTTTGGATGACAAAATATGATATGAAAAAAGTGTATAAATATTTGAATTTTGTAGTGGAAAAGAGATGGGCCCACGGAATGGATTTCATAGACACCAAATTAGTGGGTAATGAGTCTATGTCTATGATATACCTATTTCATTCATGGGCCCACTAAACAAACATCTTTAATCACTATGAAACCCATAACCCCATTCCCATATACTCATATCAAACGCACCCTTAGTTTTTCTGGCTTATTTGAAAATTTGTGAGCTCGTTAGCATAAAAATAAGCCAAAAAGTGAGAATTAAGGGCCTGACAAAAGCTTTTTTTAAAGCTGTAAGCTTTTTGTTATAAAAATAATCTTCTTCAAAATAATTAGCTCTGTTTAGATACATCG